>JAPZAG010000730.1:0-54880 GCA_027475135.1 Bactrocera correcta | reverse complement strand
GCCGTTAAGGCTTTTGTAGACTTCAGTAAGATAAAGAGGGTTAATTAGCTTAAATATGTTAAACTAATGATTTGAAGATTTTCGAAATCGATTGCTAAATGCATATATACAAGAAAATCTTTTTTATACATTAATATAAGGTTACGGAATTCTTCCAAATGTACTGTCGTTATGCCGCCATGGCTTTTTATCACCTTCAATACGTTAAAGAAGGTTAATTAACTTAAATATGTTAAAATAATGATTTGAAGCATTTCGATATCGATTGCTAAATGCGTATATACAACAAAGTCGACTTTATACCTAAATATAAGCTTACGGAATTCTTCTAAATGCACTGCCGTTATGCCGTTATGGCTTTATGTTAACTTCAGTTCCTTAAAGAAGGTTTATTAATTTAGATATGTTACACTAGTTATTTGAAACATTTCGAAATCGATTGCTTAATGCATATATACAAGAAAATCGACTTTATACCTAAATATATGAAAACTGAATTTCTCTGAATGCACTGTCGTTATGCCGTTAAGGCTTTTGTAGACTTCAGTAAGATAAAGAGGGTTAATTAGCTTAAATATGTTAAACTAATGATTTGAAGATTTTCGGTATCGATTGCTAAATGTGTATATACAACAAAATCGTTTTATAGCTAAATATAAGATTACGGAGTTCTTCTAAATGCACTGCCCTTATGCCGCCATGGCTTTATGCCAACTTCAGTTCGTTAAAGAAGGTTTATTAACTTAAATATGTTAAAATAATGATTTGAAGCATTTCGATATCGATTGCTAAATGCGTATATACAACAAAATCGAATTTATAGCTAAATATAAGATTACGGAATTCTTCTAAATGCACTGCCGTTATGCCGCCATGGCTTTGTGTTAACTTCATTGCGTTAAAGTAGGTTTGTTAACATTAATATGTTAAACTAATGATTTGAAGCATTTCGATATCGATTGCTAAATGAGTATATACAAGAAAATCGACTTTATACCTAAATATATGATAACGGAATTCTTCTAAATGCTGTGACGTTATGCCGTTAAGGCGTTTGTAGACTTCAGTAAAATAAAGAGGGTTAATTAACTTAAATAAGTTAAACTAATGATTTGAGGCATTTCGATATCGATTGCTAAATGTGTATATACAACAAAATCGTTTTTATACCTAAATATAAGATTACGGTGTTCTTCTAAATGCACTGCCGTTATGGCTTTATGTTAACTTCAGTAACATAAAGAAGGTTAATTAACTTAAATATGTTGAACTAATGATTTGAAGCATTTCGATATCGATTGCTAAATGTGTACATACACGAAAATCGAATTTAAACCTAAATATAAGATTACGTAATTCTTCTAACTGCACTGCCATTATGCCGTTAAGGCTTTTGTAGACTTCAGTAAGATTAAGATGGTTAATTAACTCAAATATGTTAAACTAATGATTTGAAGCATTTCGATATCGATTGCTAAATGTGTATATAGAAGAAAATCGCCTTTATTCTTAAATATAAGATTACGGAATTCTTCTAAATGCACTGCCGTTATGCCGTTGTGGCTTTATGTTAACTTCTGTTCGTTAAAGAAGGTTTATTAACTTAAATATGTTAAACCAGTTATTTGAAGCATTTCGAAATCGATTGCTAAATGCATATATACAAGAAAATCTTCTTTATACCTAACTATAAGATTACGGAATTCTTCCAAATGTACTGTCGTTATGCCGCCATGGCTTTATATCACCTTCAATACGTTAAAGAAGCTTAATTTACTTAAATAAATTAAACTAATGATTGGAAGCATTTCGATATCTATTGCTAAATGTGTATATACAACAAAGTCGACTTTATACCTAAATATAAGCTTACGGAATTTTTTTAAATGCACTGCCGTTATGCCGCCATGGCTTTATGTTAACTTCAGTGTGTTAAAGAAGCTTTGTTAACTTAAATATGTTAAACTAATGATTTGAAGATTTTCGAAATCGATTGCTAAATGCATATATACAAGAAAATCGACTTTATGCCTAAATACAATATAACGGAATTCTTCCAAGTGCACTGCCGTTCTACCGTTATGACATTATGTTAACTTCAGTTAGTTAAAGAAGGTTTATTAACTTAAATATGTTAAACCAGTTATTTGAAGCATTTCGATATCGATTGCTTAATGCATATATACAAGAAAATTGAATATATACCTAAATATAAGATAACGGAATTCTTCCAAATGTACTGTCATTATGCCGACATGGCTTTATATAACCTTCAATACGTTAAAGAAGGTTAATTAACTTAAATATGTTAAACTAATGATTTGAGCATTTCGATTCGATTGCTTAATGCGTATATACAACAAAATCGACTTTATACCCAAATATAAACTTACGGAATTCTTCTAAATGCACTGCCGTCATGCCGTTTTGGCTTCATGTTAACTTCAGTTCGTTAAAGAAGGTTTATTAACTTAGATATATTACACCAGTTGTTTGAAGCATTTTTAAATCGATTGCTTAATGCATATATATAAGAAAATCGACTTTATACCTGAATATAAGATTACGGGATTTTTCCAAATGTACTGTCGTTATGCCGCCATGGCTTTATATCAACTTCAATATGTTAAAGAAGGTTAATTAACTTAAATATGTTAAACAAATGATTTGAGGCATTTCGAAATCGATTGCTAATTGTGTATATACAAGAAAATCGACTTTATACCTAAATATAAGATAACGGAATTCTTCTAAATGCACTGCCGTTCTACCGTTATGGCATTATGTTAACTTCAGTTAGTTAAAGAAGGTTTAGTAACTTAAATATGTTAAACCAGTTATTTGAAGCATTTCGAAATCGATTGCTAAATGCATATATACAAGAAAATCTTCTTTATACCTAAATATAAGACTACGGAATTCTTCCAAATGTACTGTCGTTATGCCGCCATGGCTTTATGTTAACTTCAGTGCGTTAAAGAAGCTTTAATAACTTAAATATGTTAAACTAATGATTTGAAGATTTTCGAAATCGATTGCTAAATGCATATATACAACAAAATCGACTTTATGCCTAAATACAAGATTACGGAATTTTTCCAAATGTACTGTCGTTATGCCGCCATGGCTTTATATCAACTTCAATATGTTAAAGAAGGTTAATTAACTTAAATATGTTAAACAAATGATTTGAGGCATTTCGATATCGACTGCTAAATGTGTATATACAAGAAAATCGACTTTATATCTAAATATAAGATTACGGAATTCTTCCAAATGTACTGTCATTATGCCGACATGGCTTTATATAACCTTCAATACGTTAAAGAAGGTTAATTAACTTAAATACGTTAAACTAGTGATTGGAAGCATTCCGATATCTATTGCCATATGTGTATATACAACAAAATCGACTTTATACCTAAATATAAGCTTACGGAATTTTTCTAAATGCACTGCCGTTATGCCGCCATGGCTTTATGTTAACTTCAGTGCGTTAAAGAAGCTTTATTAACTTAAATATGTTAAACTAATGATTTGAAGATTTTCGAAATCGATTGCTAAATGCATATATACAACAAAATCGACTTTATGCCTAAATACAAAATAACGGAATTCTTCCAAATGCACTGCCGTTCTACCGTTATGGCATTATGTTAACTTCAGTTAGTTAAAGAAGGTTTATTAACTTAAATATGTTAAACCAGTTATTTGAAGCATTTCGATATCGATTGCTTAATGCATATATACAAGAAAATTGACTTTATACCTAAATATAAGATTACGGAATTCTTCCGAATGTACTGTTGTTTTGCCGTCATGGCTTTATATCACCTTCAATACGTGAAAGAAGATTAATTAACTTAAATATGTTAAACTAATGATTTGAGGCATATCGATATCGATTGCTAAATGTGTATATACACGAAAATCGAATTTATTCCTAAATATAAGTTTACGGAATTCTTCTAAATGCACTGCCCTTATGCCGCCATGGCTTTATGCCAACTTCAGTTCGTTAAAGAAGGTTTATTAACTTAAATATGTTAAAATAATGATTTGAGTCATTTCGATATCGATTGGTAAATGTGTATATAAAAGAAAATCGATTTTATACCTAAATATATGATAACGGAATTCTTCTAAATGCACTGCCGTTATGGCTTTATGTTAACTTCAGTAACATAAAGAAGGTTAATTAACTTAAATATGTTGAACTAATGATTTGAAGCATTTCGATATCGATTGCTAAATGTGTACATACACGAAAATCGAATTTAAACCTAAATATAAGATTACGTAATGCTTCTAACTGCACTGCCATTATGCCGTTAAGGCTTTTGTAGACTTCAGTAAGATTAAGATGGTTAATTAACTCAAATATGTTAAACTAATGATTTGAAGCATTTCGGTATCGATTGCTAAATGTGTATATAGAAGAAAATCGCCTTTATTCCTAAATATAAGATTACGGAATTCTTCTAAATGCACTGCCGTTATGCCGTTGTGGCTTTATGTTAACTTCTGTTCGTTAAAGAAGGTTTATTAACTTAAATATGTTAAACCAGTTATTTGAAGCATTTCGAAATCGATTGCTAAATGCATATATACAAGAAAATCTTCTTTATACCTAACTATAAGATTACGGAATTCTTCCAAATGTACTGTCGTTATGCCGCCATGGCTTTATATCACCTTCAATACGTTAAAGAAGCTTAATTAACTTAAATAAATTAAACTAATGATTGGAAGCATTTCGATATCTCTTGCTAAATATGTATATACAACAAAGTCGACTTTATACCTAAATATAAGCTTACGGAATTTTTTTAAATGCACTGCCGTTATGCCGCCATGGCTTTATGTTAACTTCAGTGTGTTAAAGAAGCTTTATTAACTTAAATATGTTAAACTAATGATTTGAAGATTTTCGAAATCGATTGCTAAATGCATATAAACAACAAAATCGACTTTATGCCTAAATACAAGATAACGGAATTCTTCCAAATGCACTGCCGTTCTACCGTTATGACATTATGTTAACTTCAGTTAGTTAAAGAAGGTTTATTAACTTAAATGTGTTAAACCAGTTATTTGAAGCATTTCGATATCGATTGCTTAATGCATATATACAAGAAAATTGAATTTATACCTAAATATAAGATTACGGAATTCTTCCAAATGTACTGTCATTATGCCGACATGGCTTTATATAACCTTCAATACGTTAAAGAAGGTTAATTAACTTAAATATGTTAAACTAATGATTTGAGCATTTCGATTCGATTGCTTAATGCGTATATACAACAAAATCGACTTTATACCCAAATATAAACTTACGGAATTCTTCTAAATGCACTGCCGTCATGCCGTTTTGGCTTCATGTTAACTTCAGTTCGTTAAAGAAGGTTTATTAACTTAGATATATTACACCAGTTGTTTGAAGCATTTCGAAATCGATTGCTTAATGCATATATGTAAGAAAATCGACTTTATACCTGAATATAAGATTACGGAATTTTTCCAAATGTACTGTCGTTATGCCGCCATGGCTTTATATCAACTTCAATATGTTAAAGAAGGTTAATTAACTTAAATATGTTAAACAAATGATTTGAGGCATTTCGAAATCGATTGCTAATTGTGTATATACACGAAAATCGAATTTATTCCTAAATATAAGTTTACGGAATTCTTCTAAATGCACTGCCGTTATGCCATTGTGGCTTTATGTTAACTTCTGTTCGTTAAAGAAGGTTTATTAACTTAAATATGTTAAACCAGTTATTTGAAGCATTTCGAAATCGATTGCTAAATGCATATATACAAGAAAATCTTCTTTATACCTAAATATAAGATTACGGAGTTCTTCCAAATGTACTGTCGTTATGCCGCCATGGCCTTATATCACCTTCAATACGTTAAAGAAGGTTAATTTACTTAAATATGTTAAACTAATGATTGGAAGCATTTCTATATCTATTTCTAAATGTTCACATACAAGAAAATCTACTTTAATCCTAAATATAAGACTACGTAATTCTTCTAAATGCACTGCCGTTATGCCGTTGTGGCTTTATGTTAACTTCTGTTCGTTAAAGAAGGTTTAGTAACTTAAATATGTTAAACCACTTATTTGAAGCATTTCGAAATCGATTGCTTAATGCATATATACAAGAAAATCGACTTTATACCTAAATATAAGATTACGTAATTCTTCTAAATGCTTTGTCGTTATGCCGTTAAGGCGTTTGTAGACTTCAGTAAGATAAAGAGGGTTAATTAGCTAAAATATGTTAAACTAATGATTTGAGGCATTTCGATATCGATTGCTAAATGTGTATATACAAGAAAATTGACTTTATACCTAAATATAATATTACGGAGTTCTTCTAAATGCACTGCCGTTATGCAGTTATGGCTTTATGTTAATTTCTGTTCGTTAAAGGTTTATTAACTTAAATATGTTAAACTAATGATTTGAAGATTTTCGAAACCGATTGCTAAATGCATATATACAAGAAAAGCGACTTTATACCTAAATATAAGAATACGGAATTCTTTCAAATGTACTGTCGTTATGCCGCCATGGCTTTATATCAACTTCAATATGTTAAAGAAGGTTAATTAACTTAAATATGTTAAACTAATGATTTGAGGAATTGCGACATCGATTGCTAAATGTGTATATACAACAAAATCGACTTTATACCTAAATATAAGATAACGGAATTCTTCCAAATGCACTGCCGTTCTACCGTTATGGCATTATGTTAACTTCAGTTAGTTAAAGAAGGTTTATTAACTTAAATATGTTAAACCAGTTATTTGAAGCATTTCGATATCGATTGCTTAATTCATATATATGTACTAGAAAATTGACTTTATACCTAAATATAAGATTACGGAATTTTTCCAAATGTACTGTCGTTATGCCGCCATGGCTTTATATCAACTTCAATATGTTAAAGAAGGTTAATTAACTTAAATATGTTAAACAAATGATTTGAGGCATTTCGATATCGATTGCTAAATGTGTATATACAAGAAAATCGACTTTATACCTAAATATAAGATTACGGAATTCTTCCAAATGTACTGTCATTATGCCGACATGGCTTTATATAACCTTCAATACGTTAAAGAAGGTTAATTAACTTAAATACGTTAAACTAATGATTGGAAGCATTCCGATATCTATTGCCAAATGTGTATATACAACAAAATCGACTTTATACCTAAATATAAGCTTATGGAATTTTTCTAAATAGACTGCCGTTACGCCGCCATGGCTTTATGTTAACTTCAGTGCGTTAAAGAAGCTTTATTAACTTAAATATGTTAAACTAATGATTTGAAGATTTTCGAAATCGATTGCTAAATGCATATATACAACAAAATCGACTTTATGCCTAAATACAAGATAACGGAATTCTTCCAAATGCACTGCCGTTCTACCGTTATGGCATTATGTTAACTTCAGTTAGTTAAAGAAGGTTTATTAACTTAAATATGTTAAACCAGTTATTTGAAGCATTTCGATATCGATTGCTTAATGCATATATACAAGAAAATTGACTTTATACCTAAATATAAGATTACGGAATTCTTCCGAATGTACTGTCGTTTTGCCGTCATGGCTTTATATCACCTTCAATACGTGAAAGAAGATTAATTAACTTAAATATGTTAAACTAATGATTTGAGGCATATCGATATCGATTGCTAAATGTGTATATACACGAAAATCGCCTTTATTCCTAAATATAAGTTTACGGAATTCTTCTAAATGCACTGCCGTTATGCCGTTGTGGCTTTATGTTAACTTCTGTTCGTTAAAGAAGGTTTATTAACTTAAATATGTTAAACCAGTTATTTGAAGCATTTGGAAATCGATTGCTAAATGCATATATACAAGAAAATCTTCTTTATACCTAAATATAAGATTACGGAGTTCTTCCAAATGTACTGTCGTTATGCCGCCATGGCTTTATATCACCTTCAATACGTTAAAGAAGGTTAATTTACTTAAATATGTTAAACTAATGATTGGAAGCATTTCTATATCTATTGCTAAATGTTTACATACAAGAAAATCTACTTTAATCCTAAATATAAGACTACGTAATTCTTCTAAATGCACTGCCGTTATGCCGTTGTGGCTTTATGTTAACTTCTGTTCGTTAAAGAAGGTTTAGTAACTTAAATATGTTAAACCACTTATTTGAAGCATTTCGAAATCGATTGCTTAATGCATATATACAAGAAAATCGACTTTATACCTAAATATAAGATTACGTAATTCTTCTAAATGCTTTGTCGTTATGCCGTTAAGGCGTTTGTAGACTTCAGTAAGATAAAGAGGGTTAATTAACTAAAATATGTTAAACTAATGATTTGAGGCATTTCGATATCGATTGCTAAATGTGTATATACAAGAAAATTGACTTTATACCTAAATATAAGATTACGGAGTTCTTCTAAATGCACTGCCGTTATGCAGTTATGGCTTTATGTTAATTTCTGTTCGTTAACGGTTTATTAACTTAAATATGTTAAACTAATGATTTGAAGATTTTCGAAATCGATTGCTAAATGCATATATACAAGAAAAGCGACTTTATACCTAAATATATGTAAGATTACGGAATTCTTTCAAATGTACTGTCGTTATGCCGCCATGGCTTTATATCAACTTCAATATGTTAAAGAAGGTTAATTAACTTAAATATGTTAAACTAATGATTTGAGGCATTGCGACATCGATTGCTAAATGTGTATATACAACAAAATCGACTTTATACCTAAATATAAGATAACGGAATTCTTCCAAATGCACTGCCGTTCTACCGTTATGGCATTATGTTAACTTCAGTTAGTTAAAGAAGGTTTAGTAACTTAACACACTTGCGTCTATAGCCGTCAAAGCGAAGTTCACTATGTGGCATGACGGCGACAGCCGTCTAAAACGAAACGGTCGTTTACAGACACTGCGACATAGTGTCAATTTTCGAACTTTACTTGTTCCTACTGTCCGTCAATGTCATTCGTTAGTTGACTTTCGACGCGGATAGACGTGCGTGCGCATCGTTGCTATTTTCTTTCCAAGTGTTTTTTCGGTGATTTTTTCGAGTTTCTTTTGTGCGGTCGTTTGTTTACGTAGTTTAGCTGGCACCGTTATTGTCTGGCGCGTGTGCGTAGCGGTACGGTGCAATTGTTGGTACGATCGTTCGGTGCGAGGTTTATTGACCGCGAGTGTTTTTGTGCGGGTACACATTTTTGTGCGTTTTTTTGGCAATTTTGTGTACAAAATCGTCGCGAGGTTACGGTAAGTAATTTAATTATTACTGTATTATATACGGACAACGTGGTCATCCACGTTGTTGTTATTGGCGGAGGCTTCGCACGGTTTCAGTGTAGCTCCGTGTTGTTGGCATTCTTGCTGACCAGACTGCCTGCCAGTGGTTCTGTGCTGTGCATCTGGCGTTTAGTTGGCTCGGTGTCAGGAGAGTCTGGACAGGATTGCCCAAAGGGTGCAAGCGTCTGTCCTGCGTTGGAATTGCGACTCCTGTGTGGACCAACGGTCGTAACAGCGCTACCTTTAAGCCCACGGTGCGATTCGGTTCAGTGCCACATCGGTCGACTCCGGACCGTTGCGGGGACATTGTCCGTCCGGCGGCCCATTGAGTGGCCTTTATCCGACCACTGGTTGGGGTTGTGGGCTGTTCCACTGCGAGCTCGCGATAATCGACCGCTTGGGTGGTCGCTGTTACTGAGCGGGCCTGCGCGCGTTTCGCATTTTTCGGCGCGTTCCAGACGCAAACACCTCGAGGGCAGCTGCTCCAGTATCTTTCTGTCCGTGAGCCTTCTGCGCTAGTGGAACGCCAGCGGATCAGTTCTACTGAGAGGTTGTTTGGGTAGGGAGATGCCTCGTGGACGGAAGAAGAGGACGAAGTCACTCGCTGGAAGCGGAAATTCCGCCGCTTCAACAGTCGTGGAGGATTCCACGTCGGGGGGCGAGGACGAAGCGTTGGGAGCGACGGGAGTGGTAAGGTCTCCACCGAGGAGCAAGGCGCGGTTGGAGTCGCCGCGTAAAGACGACGTAAGCGAGGGAGGGAGCGGGAGTTGTGGCGGGAGTGCCAACGTGGCCTCCGCTGAGAAGGCGGTTACGCGTGCGGGGTCGCCGCGTAACGTTGGGGAAAATGCGGGAGGGAGCGGGAGTGCCATCGTGGCCTCCACCGAGAAGGCGGTAGCGCGTGAGGGGGAAGGCGAGGGAAGTCGTGGTGGAAAGGCCAGCGTGGCCACCACTGCGAAAACGGTTGCCCAACCGTCAAAGACGGTTGGCAAAGAATCGGGTCCCGGGCGTGCCAAAGAGGCCGCAAAAAAGCGGGAGTTCTCGCGGGGGGCAGTTGTGGTTGGGGGTGGGGCAGTCAGCCATGTCGCGGCTGCAAAACGAATTACCGGGGAGCTCAACGAGCTCGTGTTCGAGTCAAAGAATTTTGAGGTAGGGACTGCGAAGGGGCTGTTGGAGCTTGCCTCAAAGTATGAGGCGCTCCTAATGACGGTGATAACCGAGAATGCCCATCTTCGCGGTCAGGTAGATGCCCTTAGGGGGAGTTGTGGGAGATCCTCCTCTTCGGCGCCGAGCAGGTTAATGCCGGCTCCGTCGGCACCGATGCCTGCGCCTCCAGCACCTGTGCTTGAGGCAATCGCACCGGTGACGCCGAAGCCCGTGGAGACCTGGTCGGTCGTGGTCAGGAGTAAGGGGCCCGCAACTTCCTCTAAGGAAGTTATTCAGAAGGTGGTGAAGGAGGTGGGCCCCTCACTTGGAGTGAGGGTCCACGAGGTTAGGCCTATCAAGGGTGGTGGGGCGGTTATTCGCACTCCCTCCGTCCTTGAGAGGGAGAGAGTGGCGAGTAATAAGAAGTTTGAGGAGGTGGGGTTGGACGTCTCTGTCAACCGGAAGTTGGGACGTCGGGTGGTAGTCCAGGGGGTCCATACGGAGATCCCCCATGAAGAATTCATGGAGGAACTACTCCGGCTGAACCTCCAGGACTTCAGCCCGGCATCCCAGAGGACTGACGTAAGGATGGTCAGTCGTCCCTGGAAGGTGGCTGCTGACGGTAGCACCAATGTCGTCCTTGAGGGTACGGACAAATTGATGTCCGCCCTCTTGGAGGCAGGTCGGTGTTACATAAAGTGGTTCTCCTTCAGGGTGCGACCGGACAGCCCCGTCGCTGGATGCTTCCGTTGTATGGGGTTTGACCATAGGGTGGCTGAATGTAGGGCTAGATCGGATGTCTGTCGGAGGTGCGGTCAAGAAGGCCACAAAGCTGCCAGTTGCGTCAATGCACCGCATTGTCGCAACTGTGAGTTTAAGGGTAGGCCAGCTGGGCATCTGATGATGTCAGCTGTCTGCCCTATCTATTGTGGCATGGTTGAGCGCGCCCTCGCCAGACACTGATGGGGGGGATTATCCAGCTCAACTGTCAGGGCTCTTATGCCGTAATGTGTGAGTTGGGGGGTTGTATGGTTGAGGGTGGGTGCAGTATCGCTCTACTCCAGGAGCCCTACGCCACCAATGGTGTGGTTCGGGGTCTTCCTGGGGGTTTTAGGGTCTTCACTGACCTTAGAGCTAACGCTGCAATAGTTGTGAATAATCCACGCTACGATTGCGTAGTTGTGGATTCTTCACAACTGGGTATATGTGTAGCTGTAGAAGGGGAGTTCGGTAGGATGTTTGTCGCTAGTATTTATTGTAAATATAGCGAGCCCCTAGAGCCCTACCTGGGCTACATGGATAAGCTACTACTACTTGCGAGTAGTAGCCCAATTATCCTAGGCTCGATGTGGTTTAGTAAGGTATCCCGGCATTCGTCTGGATACCAAAGCCACAGTCGAGGCGAGGCATTAAGCGAATGGGTGGTGGCTAATAGCCTCCACGTTCTGAATGAGCCGAGCGAATGGTATACGTTCGATGGGCCTGGGGGCGTGAGCGACATTGACGTGACGCTTATGAACGAGGCAGCAAGTAGGGCTTTCAGTGTTAGTTGGGAGGTTAGGGGAGGGTGGGGATTGAGTGACCATAATTTGCTTCAAATTGTGGTTACTCCTCGATCCCCTCCCTCACCTTATGAGAATCCATTGCGGCGATGGCGTACCTCTGGTACTGACTGGAACCAATATGGACTCTTGGTTAGGGAAGCGGTATCCGATATACCGCTTAGTGAGTTTGAGGAGTTGGGGGTTGACGAGCAAATTGCTCGTCTATACGGGGTAGTTTGGGGGTTAAATGATAGGGTATTTAGGAGGTGTGAAAGTCGTAAGATTAGCAAAATTAAATGGTGGACGCGTGAGTTAACCTTGAAGAGGAGGACTGTCAGGCGTTTGAGGCGAAAGTTTCAACGTGCTCGTCGGTCCAATTCTGATAGGCTGTCCCAGCTTAGGCGGGAATTTAGTTGTGCGGATAGGGAGTATAAAGAGATGTTAGTTAAAACTAAAGAAGAAGAGTGGAGGAGTTTTGTTAGAGAGGATAGGAACGACCCCTGGGGTCAGGTCTATAGGATCTGCAGGGGTCGTAGGAGGGAGGATATCACCTCTCTTCGCGTCGGTGACTCTCTGTTATCGTCGTGGAGAGAGTGTGCGGGGGTTCTGTTAGGTGCGTTCTTTCCTAGGTCGGAGGTGCAGGTACTTCAAGCACAAGAGGTGCCTGTCCCTCCATTAGATGATGGGGAGTTGGGGTACGCCTTTGGCCTGGTTAGGTCTAAACGGTCCCCAGGTTTTGATGGTTTGAACGGAGAGATGTGTAAAAGCTTATGGAAGTTCATTCCGGAATACCTGGAGGCCATTTACAATAAGTTCGTCTGGGAGGGATACTTTCCACGCGAGTGGAAAAGTGCTAGGGTTGTTCCTCTCCTGAAGTCCCCTGATAAGGTCAGGAGCGATCCTCGATCTTATCGGGGCATCAGTCTCCTTCCAGTACTTGGAAAAGTGCTGGAAAGGGTCATGGTGGAACGGCTTCAGGAGCTAACGCGGGGTATGTGGTCGGATAGGCAGTTTGGGTTCAGGAAAGGACGCAGTATAGAGGATGCGTGGTTTTTTGTACAGAATGTCGTTAGGGAGAATGTCAACAAGTATGTCCTTGGCATATTTGTTGACTTCAAGGGGGCTTTTGACTACCTAAGCTGGGATCGAGTGTTGCAACGGCTGGAGGAGCTTGGCTGTCCGGAAATTACTCTTTGGCGGAGTTATTTTTCGGACAGAAAGGCCTCTCTTGTCGGCATGAATGGGAGTGTGGAGATTGGAGTTGTTCGAGGCTGCCCACAGGGTTCCATCTGTGGTCCATATATTTGGAACCTAATGATGGACACTCTGCTGGGACAGCCCGAGCCACTCTGTAAATGTTGCGCGTATGCGGACGACCTTCTTCTTATGGTTGAAGGTCGCTCGAGGTTGGATTTAGAACGGGCGGGAGGAGATCTCTTAGAGATTGTTAATTCTTGGGGTTTAGGTGTGGGGGTTGACATATCGATGGACAAAACGGTGGCAATGCTGCTGAAAGGTAGATTGTCGCCGTTCCGTCCACCGATTGTCCGTGTGAATGGGGTCAGCATCAGATACGTGACGCAAGTCAAGTATCTGGGGCTGACCATAAGTGAAAGGATGTGTTTTACTCCACACCTGGTGAAAGTGAAGGAGCGACTGCAGGCAACCGTAGGCAAAATACGACGTATTTTGAGGAGCGATTGGGGTCTCGGACGTCGTGCTGTCCGCACCATATATCGTGGCTTGTTTGTGGCCTGTGCCACGTATGGAGCCCCTGTATGGTGGGAGGCAGCCACGACTGTCTTGGGGTCTCAAAAACTCCTCTCAATTCAGCGTTGTATGATGCTTGCTTGCTTGCCTGTATGTCGCACCGTCTCAACGGATGCGATGCAGGTGCTATTAGGTGCACCCCCTCTTGACCTGATTGTCATACAGCGTGCTGTTGCATTCAGGTTAAGAAGGGGTTTGAGTGTGTCATTGCTGCGGAACGATTGGATTTCCGACGATGATGTGGAGAGGGAGGGATATCTAGGGAGCAAGAGGCTTCTAGATGATAGGGTTAGGTGTAGGTGGCAAGAACGTTGGGACAATAGTCCTAACGGCCGAGTGACTTACGAGTACATTCGGGACGTTGGGTTCGTTGAGGATAACCCAGACTTCAGATTTTGTCTGAGTCTGGGTTTCCTGCTTACGGGGCATGGGCCTCTGAATGCATTTTTGCATCAGAGGCACCTATCAGATACGTCAGGGTGTTTTTGTGGGGCGGGGTTAGAAAATTGGTCGCATTTAATTGCGGAGTGCCCGATGTACTCGGACATTAGGGATCTGGGTGGTATGGGGATTAGCTGGACTGATGGACGACTAGATGTTAGTGGTGTGATCTCCACTAGTCGGAATACCGAACAGTTAGGGTTGTTTGCGCGTGAGTTATTTAAGCGGCGAAGGCGGTTAGCTGGAAGTTAGGGTTTTAGTTTTTGGTATGATTGGTGTGTGTAAGTGATGTGTGTATGGGGTCCAACCCCTGGCCACCAGTCCAGAGCAGTATGGAAGCTCAACTGGTAGTAGTTTCGGCTACGAGGTCTGACCGGAGACTTAATTCTGGTACCACGGGGAGCAGGAGCCCTTGGAGGTAACTCCAACCTGCTCGTGCGGACTGGCCCCTCGGGGAGTATCGTGGTGGTTGTGGTTGAAACCCAAATCGCGGGAAGAACTGACCCTGTCAGTTGAATGTGGAGTTGCATTGCAACCGGGTGCCGGACCCAAAGCACGGCAGAGGTTTTAGATGGGCCTCGAACCCTACCAAGGTGGTTAGTGTGTCCATTCCACACTGCCAATTGGTACTGAAAATGCTTAGCATTCTCAGGGCGCTGATCAACGCATTGATTTGATCCGCTGTGCTTTTGAGCGCCGTGGAGTAAGGCTGTCGTCAGCAGGTACCCACGTAAAACACACCGGACGTTGTCCGTCAATGTGTTAAATATGTTAAACCACTTATTTGAAGCATTTCGATATCGATTGCTAAATGAGTATATACAAGAAAATCTACTTTAATCCTAAATATAAGACTACGTAATTCTTCTAAATGCTTTGCCGTTATGCCGTTAAGGCGTTTGTAGACTTCAGTAAGATAAAGAGGGTTAATTAACTTAAATGAGTTAAACTAATGATTTGAGGCATTTCGATATCGATTGCTTAATGCATATATACAAGAAAATCGACTTTATACCTTAATATATGATAACGGAATTTCTCTGAATGCACTGCCGTTATGCCGTTAAGGCTTTTGTAGACTTCAGTAAGATAAAGAGGGTTAATTAGCTTAAATATGTTAAACTAATGATTTAAAGATTTTCGAAATCGATTGCTAAATGCATATATACAAGAAAATCTTTTTTATACCTTAATATAAGGTTACGGAATTCTTCCAAATGTACTGTCGTTATGCCGCCATGGCTTTGTATCACCTTCAATACGTTAAAGAAGGTTAATAAACTTAAATATGTTAAAATAATGATTTGAAGCATTTCGATATCGATTGCTAAATGCTTTTATACAACAAAATCGACTTTATACCTAAATATAAGCTTACGGAATTCTTCTAAATGCACTGCCGTTATGCCGTTATGGCTTTATGTTAACTTCAGTTCCTTATAGAAGGTTTATTAACTTAGCTATGTTACACTAGTTATTTGAAGCATTTCGAAATCGATTGCTTAATGCATATATACAAGAAAATCGACTTTATACCTAAATATATGAAAACGGAATTTCTCTGAATGCACTGCCGTTATGCCGTTAAGGCATTTGTAGACTTCAGTAAGATAAAGAGGGTTAATTAGCTTAAATTTGTTAAATTAATTATTTGAAGCATTTCGATATCGATTGCTTATTGTGTAAATTTAAGAAAATCGACTTTATACCTAAATATAAGAAAATGGAATTCTTCTAAACGCACTGCCGTCATGCCGTTTTGGCTTTATGTTAACTTCAGTTCGTTAAAGAAGGTTTATTAACTTAGATATATTAAACCAGTTGTTTAAAGCATTTTTAATTCGATTGCTTAATGCATATATACAAGAAAATCGACTTTATACCTAAATATAAGATTACGGAATTCTTCCAAATGTACTGTCGTTATGACGCCATGGCTTTATATCAACTTCAATATGTTAAAGAAGGTTAATTAACTTAAATATGTTAAACAAATGATTTGAGGCATTTCGATATCGATTGCTAAATGTGTATATACAACAAAATCGACTTTATACCTAATTATATGATAACGGAATTCTTCTAGATGCACTGCCGTTATGCCGTTATGGCTTTATGTTAACGTCAGTAAGATAAAGAAGGTTAATTAACTTAAATATGTTAAACTAATGATTTGAAGCATTTCGATATCGATTGCTAAATGTGTATATACAAAAAAATCGAATTTATAGCTAAATATAAGATAACGGAATTCTTCTACATGCACTGCCGTTATGCCGCCTTGGCTTTGTGTTAACTTCATTGCGTAAAAGTAGGTTTGTTAACTTTAATATGTTAAACTAATGATTTGAAGCATTTCGATATCGATTGCTAAATGAGTATATACAAGAAAATCGACTTTATACCTAAATATAAGATTACGGAGTTCTTATAAATGCACTGCCGTTATGCAGTTATGGCTTTATTTTAATTTCTGTTCGTTAAAGAAGGTTTATTAACTTAAATATGTTAAAGTAATGATTTGAAGATTTTCGAAATCTATTGCTAAATGCGTATATACAAAAATCTTCTTTATACCTAAATATAAGATTACGGAATTCTTCTAAATGCACTGCCGTTATGCCGCCATGGCTTTATATCAACTTCACTAAGTTATAGGAGGTTAACTAACTTAAATATGTTAAACTAATGATTTGAAGCATTTCGATATCGATTGCTAAATATGTAAATACAAGAAAATCGACTTTACACCTAAATATAAGATTACGAATTTCTCCTAAATGCACTGTCGTTATGCCGCCAGGGCTTTATGCCAACTTCAGTTCGTTAAAGAAGGTTTATTAACTTAAATATGTTAAACTAATGGGTTGAAGCATCTCGATATCGATTGCTAAATGTGTTTATACAACAAAATCGACTTTATACCTAATTATATGATAACGGAATTCTTCTAGATGCACTGCCGTTATGCCGTTATGGCTTTATGTTAACGTCAGTAAGATAAAGAAGGTTAATTAACTTAAATATGTTAAACTAATGATTTGAAGCATTTCGATATCGATTGCTAAATGTGTATATACAAAAAAATCGACTTTATACCTAAATATAAGATTACGTAATTCTTCTAAATGCTTTGCCGTTATGCCGTTAAGGCTTTTGTAGACTTCAGTAAGATAAAGAGGGTTAATTAACTTAAATATGTTAAACTAATGATTTGAGGCATTTCGATACCGATTGCTAAATGTGTATATACAAGAAAATCGACTTTATACCTAAATATAAGATTACGGAGTTCTTATAAATGCACTGCCGTTATGCAGTTATGGCTTTATTTTAATTTCTGTTCGTTAAAGAAGGTTTATTAACTTAAATATGTTAAACTAATGATTTGAAGATTTTCGAAATCAATTGCTCAATGCATATATACAAAAATCTTCTTTATACCTAAATATAAGATTACGGAATTCTTCTAAATGCACTGCCGTTATGCCGCCATGGCTTTATATCAACTTCACTAAGTTATAGGAGGTTAACTAACTTAAATATGTTAAACTAATGATTTGAAGCATTTCGATATCGATTGCTAAATATGTAAATACAAGAAAATCGACTTTACACCTAAATATAAGATTACGGATTTCTCCTAAATGCACTGTCGTTATGCCGCCAGGGCTTTATGCCGCCAGGGCTTTATGCCAACTTCAGTTCGTTAAAGAAGGTTTATTAACTTAAATATGTTAAACTAATGGGTTGAAGCATCTCGATATCGATTGCTAAATGTGTATATACAACAAAATCGACTTTATACCTAAACATAAGATTATGCAATTCTTCCAAATGCGCTGCCGTTATACCGTTATGGCATTATGTGAAGTTCGGTAAGATAAAGAAGGTTATTTAACTAAAATATGTTAAACTAATGATTTGAAGCATTTCGATATCGATTGCTAAATGTGTATATACAACAAAATCGACTTTATACCTAAATATAAGATTACGGAATTCTTCTACGTGCACTGCCGTTTTGCCGCCATGGCTTTATGTTAACTTCAGTGCGTTAAAGAAGCTTTATTTACTTAAATATGTTAAACTACTGATTTGAAGCATTTTGATGTCGATTGCTAAATGTGTATATGCAAGAAAATTGACTTTAAACCTAAATATAAGATTACGTAATTTTTCTAACTGCACTGCCATTATGCCGTTAAGGCTTTTGTAGGCTTCAGTAAGATTAAGATGGTTAATTAACTTAAATATGTTAAACTAATGATTTGAAGCATTTCGATATCGATTGCTAAATGTGTATATACACGAAAATCGCCTTTATTCCTAAATATAAGATTACGGAATTTTTCTTAATGCACTGCCGTTATGCCGTTGTGGCTTTATGTTAACTTCTGTTCGTTAAAGAAGGTTTATTAACTTAAATATGTTAAACCAGTTATTTGAAGCATTTCGAAATCGATTGCTAAATGCATATATACAAGAAAATCTTCTTTATACCTAAATATAAGATTACGGAGTTCTTCCAAATGTACTGTCGTTATGCCGCCATGGCTTTATATCACCTTCAATACGTTAAAGAAGGTTAATTTACTTAAATATGTTAAACTAATGATTGGAAGCATTTCTATATCTATTGCTAAATGTTTACATACAAGAAAATCTACTTTAATCCTAAATATATGACTACGAATTTCTTCTAAATGCACTGCCGTTATGCCGTTGTGGCTTTATGTTAACTTCTGTTCGTTAAAGAAGGTTTAGTAACTTAAATATGTTAAACCACTTATTTGAAGCATTTCGAAATCGATTGCTTAATGCATATATACAAGAAAATCGACTTTATACCTAAATATAAGATTACGTAATTCTTCTAAATGCTTTGTCGTTATGCCGTTAAGGCGTTTGTAGACTTCAGTAAGATAAAGAGGGTTAATTAACTAAAATATGTTAAACTAATGATTTGAGGCATTTCGATATCGATTGCTAAATGTGTATATACAAGAAAATTGACTTTATACCTAAATATAAGATTACGGAGTTCTTCTAAATGCACTGCCGTTATGCAGTTATGGCTTTATGTTAATTTCTGTTCGTTAACGGTTTATTAACTTAAATATGTTAAACTAATGATTTGAAGATTTTCGAAATCGATTGCTAAATGCATATATACAAGAAAAGCGACTTTATACCTAAATATAAGATTACGGAATTCTTTCAGATGCACTGCCGTTATGCCGTTATGGCTTTATGTTAACGTCAGTAAGATAAAGAAGGTTAATTAACTTAAATATGTTAAACTAATGATTTGAAGCATTTCGATATCGATTGCTAAATGTGTATATACAAAAAAATCGACTTTATACCTAAATATAAGATTACGGAATTCTTCTAAATGCACTGCCGTTATGCCGTTATGGCTTTTGTTAACTTCAGTTACGTAAAGAGGTTATTAACTTAAATATGTTAAACTAATGATTTGAAGCATTTCGATATCGATTGCTAAATGAGTATATACAAGAAAATCGACTTTATACCTAAATATAAGATTACGGAGTTCTTATAAATGCACTGCCGTTATGCAGTTATGGCTTTATTTTAATTTCTGTTCGTTAAAGAAGGTTTATTAACTTAAATATGTTAAATAATGATTTGAAGATTTTCGAAATCAATTGCTAATGCATATATACAAAAATCTTCTTTATACCTAAATATAAGATTACGGAATTCTTCTAAATGCACTGCCGTTATGCCGCCATGGCTTTATATCAACTTCACTAAGTTATAGGAGGTTAACTAACTTAAATATGTTAAACTAATGATTTGAAGCATTTCGATATCGATTGCTAAATATGTAAATACAAGAAAATCGACTTTACACCTAAATATAAGATTACGGATTTCTCCTAAATGCACTGTCGTTATGCCGCCAGGGCTTTATGCCAGACTTCAGTTCGTTAAAGAAGGTTTATTAACTTAAATATGTTAAACTAATGGGTTGAAGCATCTCGATATCGATTGCTAAATGTGTATATACAACAAAATCGACTTTATACCTAATTATATGATAACGGAATTCTTCTAATGCACTGCCGTTATGCCGTTATGGCTTTATGTAACGTTCAGTAAGATAAAGAAGGTTAATTAACTTAAATATGTTAAACTAATGATTTGAAGCATTTCGATATCGATTGCTAAATGTGTATATACAAAAAAATCGACTTTATACCTAAATATAAGATTACGGAATTCTTCTAAATGCACTGCCGTTATGCCGCCATGGCTTTTGTTAACTTCAGTCGTTAAAGAAGGTTAATTAACTTAAATATGTTAAACTAATGATTTGAAGCATTTCGATATCGATTGCTAAATGTGTATATACAAGAAAATCGACTTTATACCTAAATATAAGATTACGGAGTTCTTATAAATGCACTGCCGTTATGCAGTTATGGCTTTATTTTAATTTCTGTTCGTTAAAGAAGGTTTATTAACTTAAATATGTTAAACTAATGATTTGAAGATTTTCGAAATCAATTGCTAATGCATATATACAAAAATCTTCTTTATACCTAAATATAAGATTACGGAATTCTTCTAAATGCACTGCCGTTATGCCGCCATGGCTTTATATCAACTTCACTAAGTTATAGGAGGTTAACTAACTTAAATATGTTAAACTAATGATTTGAAGCATTTCGATATCGATTGCTAAATATGTAAATACAAGAAAATCGACTTTACACCTAAATATAAGATTACGGATTTCTCCTAAATGCACTGTCGTTATGCCGCCAGGGCTTTATGCCAACTTCAGTTCGTTAAAGAAGGTTTATTAACTTAAATATGTTAAACTAATGGGTTGAAGCATCTCGATATCGATTGCTTAATGTGTATATACAACAAAATCGACTTTATACCTAAATATAAGATTACGGAATTCTTCCAAATGCACTGCCGTTATGCCGTTATGGCTTTATGTAACGTTCAGTAAGATAAAGAAGGTTAATTAACTTAAATATGTTAAACTAATGATTTGAAGCATTTCGATATCGATTGCTAAATGTGTATATACAAAAAATCGACTTTATACCTAAATATAAGATTACGGAATTCTTCTAAATGCACTGCCGTTATGCCGTTATGGCTTTTGTAACTTCAGTAAGATAAAGAGGGTTAATTAACTTAAATATGTTAAACTAATGATTTGAGGCATTTCGATACCGATTGCTAAATGTGTATATACAAGAAAATCGACTTTATACCTAAATATAAGATTACGGAGTTCTTATAAATGCACTGCCGTTATGCAGTTATGGCTTTATTTTAATTTCTGTTCGTTAAAGAAGGTTTATTAACTTAAATATGTTAAACTAATGATTTGAAGATTTTCGAAATCAATTGCTCAATGCATATATACAAAAATCTTCTTTATACCTAAATATAAGATTACGGAATTCTTCTAAATGCACTGCCGTTATGCCGCCATGGCTTTATATCAACTTCACTAAGTTATAGGAGGTTAACTAACTTAAATATGTTAAACTAATGATTTGAAGCATTTCGATATCGATTGCTAAATATGTAAATACAAGAAAATCGACTTTACACCTAAATATAAGATTACGGATTTCTCCTAAATGCACTGTCGTTATGCCGCCAGGGCTTTATGCCGCCAGGGCTTTATGCCAACTTCAGTTCGTTAAAGAAGGTTTATTAACTTAAATATGTTAAACTAATGGGTTGAAGCATCTCGATATCGATTGCTAAATGTGTATATACAACAAAATCGACTTTATACCTAAACATAAGATTATGCAATTCTTCCAAATGCGCTGCCGTTATACCGTTATGGCATTATGTGAAGTTCGGTAAGATAAAGAAGGTTATTTAACTAAAATATGTTAAACTAATGATTTGAAGCATTTCGATATCGATTGCTAAATGTGTATATACACAAAATCGCTTTATACCTAAATATAAGATTACGGAATTCTTCTACGTGCACTGCCGTTTTGCCGCCATGGCTTTATGTTAACTTCAGTGCGTTAAAGAAGCTTTATTTACTTAAATATGTTAAACTACTGATTTGAAGCATTTTGATGTCGATTGCTAAATGTGTATATACAAGAAAATTGACTTTAAACCTAAATATAAGATTACGTAATTTTTCTAACTGCACTGCCATTATGCCGTTAAGGCTTTTGTAGGCTTCAGTAAGATTAAGATGGTTAATTAACTTAAATATGTTAAACTAATGATTTGAGGCATTTCGATATCGATTGCTAAATGTTTATATACAAGAAAATCTACTTTAATCCTAAATATAAGACTACGTAATTCTTCTAAATGCACTGCCGTTATGCCGTTGTGGCTTTATGTTAACTTCTGTTCGTTAAAGAAGTTTTAGTAACTTAAATATGTTAAACCACTTATTTGAAGCATTTCGAAATCGATTGCTAAATGCATATATACAAGAAAATCGACTTTATACCTAAATATAAGATTACGGAATTCTTCTAAATGCTTTGCCGTTATGCCGTTAAGGCGTTTGTAGACTTCAGTAAGATAAAGAGGGTTAATTAACTTAAATATGTTAAACTAATGATTTGAGGCATTTCGATATCGATTGCTAAATGTGTATATACAAGAAAATTGACTTTATACCTAAATATAATATTACGGAGGTCTTGTAAATGCACTGCCGTTATGAAGTTATGGCTTTACGTTAATTTCTGTTCGTTAAAGGTTCATTAACTTACATATGTTAAACTAATGATTTGAAGATTTTCGAAATCGATTGCTAAATGCATATATACAAGAAAATCGACTTTATACCTAAATATAAAATTACGGAATTCTTCCAAATGTACTGTCGTTATGCCGCCATGGCTTTATATCAACTTCAATATGTTAAAGAAGGTTAATTAACTTAAATATGTTAAACTAATGATTTGAGGCATTGCGATATCGATGGCTAAATGTGTATATACAACAAAATCGACTTTATACCTAAATATAAGTTTACGAAATTCTCCCAAATGCACTGCCGTTATACCGTTATGGCTTTATGTAAACTTCAGTAAGATAAAGAAGGTTAATTAACTTAAATATGTTAAACTAATGATTTGAAGCATTTCGATATCGATTGCTAAATGCTTGTATACAAGAAAATCGACTTTATACCTAAATATAATATTACGGAATTATTCTAAATGCACTGCCGTTATGCCGCCATGGACTTATGCCAACTTCAGTTCGTTAAAGAAGGTTTATTAGCTTAAATATGTTGAACTAATGATTTGAAGCATTTCGATATCGATTGCTTATTGTGTAAATTTAAGAAAATCGACTTTATACCTAATAACAAGATTACGGAATTCTTCTAAATGCACTGCCGTAATGCCGCCATGGTTTTATATCAACTTCAATATGCTATAGAAGGTTACAGTCAGCGTCTAGCACTCAAAGTGTTTGGTCGTGTTAAATTCGCTATTATAGTGATTTCAGTGCGGTCTCAGTTCCGTTATTCTCTTTTGCCTCTATTCGTTGATTAGTGTAAAGCTTTGCTTCATATTTACCATTCACTGAATATTTTTTATTCAGTCTTGGTGAGTTTGTTCAAATTGTGAAATGCCTCTAGGGGCAAGTGCTAGTAGGGTGAATCGTTTTGCACTACTTGCAAACGATTACCCACGCAAGAAGAAAAAACTTTCTAATGGTTCGCCTGTTAATATTTTCCCCGAACTACCAAACGTCATTGTGGCAGACCCAAAATTTCTTATTCTAGCATGTGATGATGTTAACAAAAAAATTTCAGACTTCTCATGTTTTGCCGTGCACAAAGCCATACAAATTATCAGCAAAGATGTTATTTCCATATCTGAGCTTAGAGACGGAAACCTTCTGCTTCTAGTAAAAGATATAAAAATTGCCCAAAAATTTCTGGCCACTACGCAACTACATGGTGTATGCTCCGTCAAATTTTCATTTCATGACTCGCTGAACACAACAAAGGGAACAATATATGCTCCTTACCTCAATAAAGTAAGTGATGAGGAAATTGTAAAAGAATTAAGCAGCCAAGGCGTTACTGCAATACATAAATTCAACAAAGTAGTTGACGGTAAGGCAACTCCCAGTGGGGTTGTTCTCCTGTCCTTCGACTCATACAAACTCCCCAGCAAAATAGATATTTCGTGGCACTCCGTAAAGGTTAGGGAGTACATTCCCAACCCTATGAGGTGCAGATCGTGCCAATTGCTAGGGCACACCGCAAACTGGTGCAAAAATAGTCCGACATGTGTAACATGCTCCTTTCCTCCCCATCACCCAAACGACTGCACTCGAGTTAAGTGAGCCAATTGTTCTGAGCCACATCCGTCATCCTCAAGTGAGTGTAAAAGGTTTAAGCAAGCTAAAGAAATTTTAACTATAAAAACCAGAAATAAATTCTCGATGAAGGAAGCCAAAAATATATATCTAAAGCAAGTCACTTTACCCCCAGCTAACCCCATAATCTCCTACGCCACTGTGCTTTCGTCTCCAGCAAAGGCACGTGCTAATACCGGTTCCTCACAAACGGTAATTAATGAGAACAAGGAGAATTCTAGCACCAATTCATCAACTATCATTCATAAATCACCTTCAAATCCAAAAGTCTCCAGCGACCAAACACAAATTTTCTCAAGCAATAGTCTTACTAATCAACAGCCCAATAATCAAAATAACTCTCTTCAAAATTCTACTCAAATCACAGCTAACTACCAAAAAACTCTCCACTCTGATCTCAGCCCAACTAAACAGAAATCAGCTAACCAACAATCAAAGCGAATTCGCTCTAATAAGCAAACCACTCTCCACTCAAATAATAGCTCAGATGATGAATGCTATAACCATGCTAGTACTTCTCTCGGAGATACCGCCATAAACTTAAATAGTGCAGCGTCACTCAATAAAGCACAAAAATACTCAACTACTCATACTATGAATAACAACTTTACCAATGATGACAGTTTTTCGGCAATTGTTTTCTCTCCACCTGCATCAATTAATAGAGTTCTTTCTCTTACACAATTACAGAAAATGTCTGATGATTCGGACAGTTAATGCTCCTTAGTTTTCCGTATATATCAATATAATAATTACGTTCAGCTTTTAATTCCAGCCATTAAATATGTTAACTTTTTTACAATGGAATATAAATGGTTTATTTAATAATTATCATGAGCTTCAGTTACTCATTACTGAATTTAAACCAGGTCTTATTGCTCTGCAAGAGACCAATATTGGATATGGGAATACATTTTCAGCACCTTCTCCATACGTAGCATATTTCCACAATACGAATCAAACTAATATTCACGGCGTTGGTTTGCTGATTAAAAAAAACATTTGCCACAAACGTATTCAGATCGAAACTAACTTAAATATAATTGCCCTCGAAATCAAAGCTATGTTAACTTTCACAATGATCTCAGTTTATTTTCCGCCAAGCAGTGCTATTGATTTCCACGAGCTGAAAAGTATTTTGATTTCTCTACCTAAACCACTCATCTTTTGTGGGGACTTTAACGCGTGGAGCCCACTTTGGGGCTCCCCTATCCAAAACCGTAGGGGCAAAAGCTTTGAGGAACTCATTTGTTCACTTGACTTATCTGTCCTAAATAATAAAACACCTACGCACTTCTCTACACACAGAACATTTACTCATGTAGATGTTTCATTATCATCAACGAATATTTACCCACTCTTTTCTTGGAAAGTCTTGGATGATCTCTGTGGCAGTGATCATTATCCAATAATTTTTTACTTAAATTGTAACAAAGCAAATATGATCAAGCATTCTCCCAAATTCTTAACTGAAAAAGCCAATTGGGAAAAGTACCATAACTTATGTGAGAAAATTAATAACCTTTATCCCGCCAGCAATAACATCAACAAGGAAGCCGCTCAAGTTAAAAAGGTTATCCTTACTGCAGCTTCTTTATCTATACCCCAAAGCAGGCCATATTTCTCGAAAAAATGTGTCCTTTGGTGGAATAAAGAAATCGCTGAATTGCGAGCCATAAAGCAATCTGCCTGGTATATCTACAAACGTGTACGATCTAACCAAAACCTTCTGTCTTATAAAGCAGCAAACGCCAAATTCAAGTTAGCGGCAAAAAAGGCAAAAAAAGAAGCCTTTAGCAATATTACTAGCTCTATTAATCCTACAACTTCACCCAAAGAAATATGGAAAAACCTTAAAAAGTTATCGAAGGAAGCTGCAAATTTGTTTGCTAAGGACTGGTCTGGTTATTCAAACGATACAAATTTTTCTCAAACTTTTGTAGCTGACAAAACTCGCCTGTTAAGCGAAATATATTTTCCACCTCCTAATCTCCTTCTATCTGCAAAGAAATTGATAATCCAATCACGAAGGAGGAATTTAACAATTTCGTTAACAGGGTAAAGGGCTCCTATCCAGGACACGACCGCATTACTTACGTAATGATCAAAAATCTCCCCGATTCATTTAAAATGAGACTGATAAACCCATATAACATTTTTTCATCTGGTATTTTTCCTCAAAGTTGGAAGTGCGCTTTTGTATCTCCCATCCACAAGCCAAACAAACCAGCGGATAATATATCAAGTTTTCGGCCCATATCCCTACTCGTATGTAATAGTAAAGTTCTGGAGAAAATAATTGCCCACAGGTTGATGTGGTTTGCTTCTAGAAACAAATTGTTAAGCCCTACTCAAGTTGGGTTTAAAAGCGGTCATAGTACCATCGATTCCCTATTAACTTTCGATCATTTCTGTTCGAATGCTTTATCCAGTAAAAAACACATCACAGCTCTTTCCTTTGACTTCCAAAAGGCTTTTGACCGCATTGGAGCACACGTAGTTTTAAGGCAACTAAGAAAGTGGAAAGTGGGTGGCAGAATGTATAACTTTGTCAAAAACTTTCTAACGAATAGAAAATTTATAGTCAGAATAAATGGCGTTTCATCCGAGATATATGACTTGCAAAATGGGATTCCTCAAGGTTCTCCTATTTCGGTAGTGTTATTTATTATTGCATTTGACGAAATAAGTCAAATTATAGATAAGTACAAAGTAAGTTACGGGATTTATGCTGATGACGTTTTAATATATACTAAAAAGGACAGCCTTGAAACGGTTCAGGCGATTTTTTGTAAAGTCCTTAATGACATTACTGTCTGGTCGGCTCAGTCAGGAGCGATTATATCATATGAAAAGTGCAATACCTTGCATATCTGTCGGAAAAAATGCTGCCCAAATATAAAACTATGTCATAACAATTTGTATGTAAGCAATGTCAGCAGTTTGAAAATATTAGGCGTTTTATTTGATTGTAAATACACTTTTAGGTTTCACTGTAATTATATTAGAAATAAACTTATCAAACGCCTCAATATTATAAAATATTTTTCGTCTAAAAAATCATTTGTTTATACTACTACACTTTGTAATATTGTTAAAGCATTATTTTTAACTGTAATTGACTACGCGCTGCCAATCTATGGAACCTGTGCCAAAAGCAACTTAAATCTTCTCTGTGCTCCATATTAGGCAGCGGTGCGGAAAAGCTTACGGGCCTTCACCACCACCCCCGTCGACAACATGCTAACTGAATCTGGACTCCCTAGCATAAATGAGAGAATCGAATACATGACTGCAAGCCTTATATACAAAATTTTATGCTGCAATAACAGCCACCTCTTTGACGAAATACTTAAAGCTTCCAATCGAAAGTATCTTCCAAAGCGGCTCTCAGCGATACACCGCGTACTGATCACTGCCAAGAAATTAAATGTATCAGTTAAACCAACTCGGAAAGTGTACCCAAACTACCCGCCTTGGCTGCTGTCAGACTTATCAATTGAAACCCGTTTACAAACATTTCAGAAGCAAGACACCTGTCCACAACTTTACGCGCAAAATTTTCTGGAATATAAAGCTGAGCTAAGTCAAAAAGCATTCAACTTTATTTTTACCGATGGTTCGAAAACCAAATTTTCAACCTCATTTGCGGTAGTCTCTGAAAACCTTTAAGAAAAGGTATCCTGCCTAATCATTGCTCCATCTACACCAGTGAAATCTTTGTTATCTATCAAGCCGCCTTAATTGCATCGAAAACCAAGGGCAATTTCTGCATTTGTACTGACAGTCGGTCTGCCATTGATGCCCTCTGGAAATTCAAAAAGGACAGCGTCCTAGTAACCCACACCAGGGATTTGCTAATTAAACACAAAAACAAAATTAAATTAATGTGGATTCCTGGCCATTGTGGCATCCAAGGCAATGAACTAGCTGACTCTGTTGCGAAGAGTCTTCACAATAACCCAGTTATCTGTTTTGACACTTTTGAAAAGGCCGATTTGTCGAGACATGTACGGCAGTATATTAAAAATAAATCCTTACTAAAGTGGAAAGAATATGTTCACCATTATGCAGATATTAATCCAACAAGAATTAGGCCTACTTTTCCTTCCGATGCTAAACAGTCAGACATTCTCGTTTTCACAAGACTTCGTTTGGGCCACACGCAGATCACTCACGGACATCTTCTTAGTCATGGAGTATCATTATGCAACGTTTGCGGGGCAATGAGCACATCTGTGAAGCATATCTTGGACATCTGCCCTCGTTTTTCTATTCAAAGGCAACGGATTTTTGGCTTGACTGTTCCATCACAACTTCTTTCCGACACTACAGCACTTAACATAAGCAAGATATCTAGTTTTATAGCCTCATGCAACCTATCTCATTTAATTTAGTTAACCTTAACTGTATAATATTTGTAATCCATAAACGAAATGTAAATTTGTATTTATTTTGTAAAACCAGCTGATGGCCTCGAGCTAGTGCTGTTTTTTTTTTTCTCTTATTTCCTGTATATTTACTGTGCATGAAATAAATAAATATCTATCTATCTATAGAAGGTTAATTAACTTAAATATGTTAAACTAATGATTTGAAGCATTTCGATATCGATTACTAAATATACAATAAAATCTACTTTATACCTAAATATAAGATTACGGAATTCTTCCAAATATACTGTCGTTATGAGGTCATGGCTTTATCACGTCCAATACGTTTAAGAAATTAAACTAACTTAAATATGTTAAACTAATGATTTAAAGCATTTCGATATCGATTGCTAAATGCGTATATACAACAAAATCGACTCTATACCTAAATATAAGCTTACGGAATTCTTCTAAATGCACTGCCGTTATGGCTTTATATTAACTTCAGTGCGTTAAAGAAGCTTTATTAACTTAAATATGTTAAACTAATGATTTGAAGCATTTCGATATCGATTGCTAAATGCTTTTATACAAAAAAATCGAGTTTATACCTAAATATGAGATTACCGAACTCTTCCAAATTCACTGCCGTTATGCCGTTAAGGCTTTTGTAAACTTCAGTAAGAGAAAAAGGATTAATAAACTTAAATATGTTAAACTAATGATTTGAAGCATTTCGATATCGATTGCTAAATGCTTTTATACAAGAAAATCGACTTTATACCTAAATATAAGATTACGGAATTCTTCCAAATGCACTGCCGCTATTCCGCCATGGCTTTATGTCAACTTCAGTGCGTTAAAGAAGCTTTATTAACTTAAATATGTTAAATTAATGATTTGAAGCATATCGATATCGATTGCTAAATGTGCAGTACAAGAAAACTCGACTTTATACCTAATATAAGATTACGGAATTCTTCCAAATGCACTGCCGTTATCCGCCATGGCTTTATGTCAACTTCAGTGCGTTAAAGAAGCTTTATTAACTTAAATATGTTAAATAATGATTTGAAGCATTTCGATATCGATTGCTAAATGTGCTAATACAAGAAACTCGACTTTATACCTAAATATAAGGTTACGGAATTCTTCCAAATGCACTGCCGTTTCCGACATGGCTTTATGTCAACTTCAATACGTTAAAGAAGGTTTATTAACTTAAATATGTTAAACTAATGATTTGAAGCATTTCGATATCGATTGCTAAATGTGCTAATACAAGAAACTCGACTTTATACCTAAACATAAGGTTAACGGAATTCTTCCAAATGCACTGCCGTTATGCCTACATGGCTTTATGTAAACTTCAATACGTTAAAAAGGTTTATTAACTTAAATATGTTAAACTAATGATTTGAAGCATTTCGATATCGATTGCTAAATGTGTATATACAAGAAAATGACTTTATACCTAAACATAAGTTAACGGAATTCTTCTAAATGCACTGCGTTATGCCGACATGGCTTTATGTAACTTCAGTCGTTAAAAAGGTTTATTAACTTAAATATGTTAAACTAATGATTTGAAGCATTTCGATATTCGATTGCTAAATGTGTATATACAAGAAAATCGATTTATACCTAAATATAAGATTACGGAATTCTTTTAAATGCACTGCCGTTATACCTTTATGGCTTTATGTAACTTCAGTCGTTAAAAAGGTTAATTAACTTGAATATGTTAAACTAATGATTTGAAGCATTTCGATATCGATTGCTAAATGGGTATATACAAGAAAATCGACTTTATACCTAAATATAAGATAACGGAGTTATTCTAAATGCACTGCCGTTATGCCGTTAAGGCTTTATGTAGATTTCAAAAAGATAAAAGGGTGAATTAACTTAAATATGTTAAACTAATGATTTGAAGCATTTCGATATCGATAGCTAAATGTGTTAATACAAGAAAATCGACTTTATTCCCAAATATAAGATTACGTAATTCTTCTAAATACACTGCCCTTATGCCGTTAAGGTTTTTGTAGACTTCAGTAAGATAAAGAAGGTTAATTAACTTAAATATGCTAAACTACTGATTTTAGGCATTTCGATATCGATTGCTAAATGTGTGTATACAAGAAAATTGACTTTATACCTAAATGTAAGATGACGGAATTCTTCTAAATGCACTGCCGTTATGCCGTTATGGCTTTTTGTTAACTTCAGTGCGTTAAAGAAGCTTTATTAACTTAAATATGTTAAACTAATGATTTGAAGGATTTCGATATCGATTGCTAAATGTGTATATACAAGAAAATTGACTTTATACCTAAATGTAAGATGACGGAATTCTTCTAAATGCACTGCCGTTATGCCGCCATGGCTTTATGTTAACTTCAGTGCGTTAAAGAAGCTTTATTTACTTAAATATGTTAAACTAATGATTTGAAGCATTTCGATATCGATTGCTAAATGAGTATATACAAGAAAATCGACTTTAAACCCAAATATAAGATTACGTAATTCTTCTTAATGCACTGCCATTATGCCGTCAAGGCTTTTGTAGACTTCAGTAAGATTAAGATGGTTATTTAACTTAAATATGTTAAACTAATGATTTGAAGCATTTCGATATCGATTGCTAAATGTGTATATACAAGAAACTCGACTCTATACCTAAATATGAGATTATGTAATTCTTCTAAATGCACTACCGTTATGCCGTTGTGGCTTTATGTTAACTTCTGTTCCTTAAAGAAGGTTTATTAACTTAAATATGTTAAACCAGTTATTTGAAGCATTTCGAAATCGATTGTTAAATGCATATATACAAGAAAATCTTCTATATACCTAAATATAAGATTACGGAATTCTTCCAAATGTACTGTCGTTATGCCGCCATGGCTTTATATCACCTTCAATACGTTAAAGAAGGTTAATTAACTTAAATATGTTAAACGAATGATTGGAAGCATTTCGATATCGATTGCTAAATGTGTGTATACAAGAAAATCGAATTTATATCTAAATATAAGATAACGGAATTCTTCTAAATGCACTGCCGTTATGCCGTTAAGCCTATATGTGGACTTCAGTGCGTTAAAGAAGCTTTATTAACTTAAATATATTAAACTAATGATTTGAAGATTTTCGATATCGCATTTCGATATCGATTGCTAAATATGTATATACAAGAAAATCGGTTTTACACCTAAAGGTAAGATTGCGGAATTCTCCTAAATGCACTATCGTTCTGCCGCCAGGGCTTTATGCCAACTTCAGTTCGTTAAAGAAGGTTTATTAACTTAAATATGTTAAACTAATGGGTTGAAGCATCTCGATATCGATTGCTAAATGTGTGTATACAACAAAATCGACTTTATACCTAAACATAAGTTTACGGAATTCTTCCAAATGCGCTGCCGTTATACCGTTATGGCATTATGTGAAGTTCAGTAAGATAAAGAAGGTTAATTAACTAACATATGTTAAACTAATGATTTGAAGCATTTCGATATCGATTGCTAAATGTGTATATACAAAAAAATCGACTTTATACCTAAATATAAGATTACGGAATTCTTCTAAATGCACTGCCGTTATGCCGCCATGGCTTTATGCCAACTTCAGTTCGTTAAACCAGGTTTATTAACTTAAATATGTTAAACTAATGATTTAGATCATTTCGATATCGATTGCTAAATGTGTATATACAAGAAAATCGACTTTATACCTAAATATATGATAACAGAATTCTTCTAAATGCACTGCAGTTTTGCCGTTCTGGCTTTTTGTTAACTTCAGTAAGATAAAGAAGATTAATTAACTTAAATATGTTGAACTAATGATTTGAAGCATTTCGATATCGATTGCTAAATGTGTATATACACGAAAATCGAATTTATACCTAAATATAAGATTACGGAATTCTTCTACATGCACTGCCGTTATGCCGCCATGGCTTTGTGTTATTTTCAGTGCGTTAAAGTAGGTTTGTTAACTTAAATATGTTAAACTAATGATTTGAGGCATTTCGATATCGATTGCTTAATGTGTATATACAAGAAAATCGACTTTATACCTAAAAAGATTACGGAGTTCTTCTAAGTGCACTGCCGTTATGCAGTTATGGCTTTATGTTAATTTCTGTTCGTTAAAGAAGGTTTATTAACTTAAATATGTTGCACCAGTTATTTGAAGCATTTCGAATCGATTGCTTAATGCATATATACAAGAAAATCGACTTTATGCCTAAATATATGATAACGCAATTTCTCTGAATGCACTGTCGTTATGCCGTTAAGGCTTTTGTAGACTTCAGTAAGATAAAGAGGGTAAATTAGCTTAAAGATGTTAAGCTAATGACTTGAAGATTTTCGAAATCGATTGCTAAATGCATATGTAAAAGAAAATCTTTTTTATACCTAAATTTAAGGCCGTTATGCCATTATGGCTTTATGTTAACTTCAGTAAGATAAAGAAGGTTAATTAACTTAAATATGTTAAACTGATGATTTGAAGCATTTCGATATCGATTGCTTAATGTGTATATACAAGAAAATCGAATTTATACCTAAATATAAGATTACGGAATTCTTCCAAATTACTGTCGTTATGCCGCCATGGCTTTTTATCACCTTCAATACGTTAAAGAAGGTTTATTAACTTAAATATGTTAAACCAGTTATTTGAAGCATTTCGAAATCGATTGCTAAATGCATATATACAAGAAAATCTTCTTTATACCTAAATATAAGATTACGGAATTCTTCAGAATGTACTGTCGTTATGCCGCCATGGCTTTATATCAACTTCAGTTCTTTCAAGAAGGTTTATTAACTTAAATATGTTAAACTAATGATTTGAAGCATTTAGATATCGATTGTTAAATGTGTTTATACAAAAAAATCGAATTTATACCTAAATATAGGATTACGGAATTCTTCTACATGCGCTGCTGTTATACCGTTACGGCTTAATGTTGACGTCAGTTAGTTAAAGAAGTTTTATTAACTTAAATATGTTAAACCAGTTATTTGAAGCATTTCGATATCGATTGCTTAATGCAAATACACAAGAAAATCGACTCTATACCTAAATATAAGATTACGGAATTCTTCAGAATGTACTGTCGTTATGCCGCCATGGCTTTATATCAACTTCAGTTCTTTCAAGAAGGTTTATTAACTTAAATATGTTAAACTAATGATTTGAAGCATTTAGATATCGATTGTTAAATGTGTTTATACAAAAAAATCGAATTTATACCTAAATATAGGATTACGGAATTCTTCTAAATGCTTTGTTGTTATGCCGCCATGGCTTTGTGTTAACTTCAGTGCGTTAAAGTAGGTTTGTTAACTTAAATATGTTAAACTAATGATTTGAAGCATTTCGATATCGATTGCTAAATGAGTATATACAAGAAAATCGACTTTATACCTAAATGAGTATATACAAGAAAATCGACTTTATACCTAAATATAAGATCTCGTAATTTTTCTAAATGCTTTGCCGTTATGCCATTAAGGCGTTTGTAGAGTTCACTAAGATAAAGAGGGTTAATTAACTTAAATACGTTAAACTAATGATTTGTGGCATTTCGATATGGATTGCTAAATGTGTATATACAAGAAAATCGACTTTATACCTAAATATAAGATTACGGAGTTCTTCTAAATGCACTGCCGTTATGCAGTTATGGTTTTATGTTAATTTCTGTTCGTTAAAGAAGGTTTAATAACTTAAATATGTTAAACTAATCATTTGAAGATTTTCGAAATCGATTGCTACATGCATATATACAAGAAAATCTTCTTTATACCTAAATATAAGATTACGGAATTCTTCCAAATGTACTGTCGTTATGCCGCCATGGCTTTATATCACCTTCAATACGTGAAAGAAGGTTAATTAACTTAAATATGTTAAACTAATGATTTGAAGCATTTCGATATCGATTGCTAAATGCGTATATACAACAAAATCGACTTTATATCTAAATATAAGCTTACGGAATTCTTCTAAATGCACCTCCGTTATGCCGTTATGGCTTTATGTTAACTTCAGTTCGTTAAAGAAGGTTTATTAACTTAGATAAGTTACACCAGTTATTTGAAGCATTTCGAAATCGATTGCTTAATGCATATATACAAGAAAATCGACTTTATACCTAAATACAAGATTACGGAATTCTTCCAAATGTACTTTCGTTATGCCGCCATGGCTTTATATCAACTTCAGTATGTTAAAGAAGGTTAATTAACTTAAATATGTTAAACTAATGACTTGCGGCATTTCGATATCGATTGCTAAATGTGTATATACAACAAAATCGCCTTTATATCCAAATATAAGATTACGAAAATCTCCCAAATGCACTGCCGTTACACCGTTATGGCTTTATGTAAACTTCAGTAAGATAAAGAAGGTTAATAAACTTAAATATGTTAAACTAATGATTTGAAGCATTTCGATATCGATTGCTAAATGCATGTATACAAGAAAATCGACTTTATACCTAAATATAAGATTAGGGAATTATTCTAAATGCACTGCCGTTATGCCGAAATGGATTTATGCCAACTTCAGTTCGTTAAAGAAGGTTTATTAACTTAAATATATTAAACTAATGATTTTAAGCATTTCGATATCGATTGTTAAATGTGTATATACAAGAAAACCGACTTTATACCTAAATATATGATAACGGAATTCTTCTGAATGCACTGCCGTTATGCCGTTAGGGCTATTGTAGACTTCAGTAAGATAAAGAGGGTTAATTAGCTTAAATATGTTAAACTAATGATTTGAAGATTTTCGATACCGATTGCTAAATGTGTAAATTTAAGAAAATCGACTTTATACCTAAATATAAGATTACGGAATTCTTCTATATGCACTGCCGTTATGCCGCCATGGCTTTATATCAACTTCAATAAGTTATAGATAACTTCAGTGCGTTAAAGAAGCTTTATTAACTTGAATATGTTAAAATAATGATTTGAAGTATTTCGATATCGATTGCTAAATGAGTATATACAAGAAAATCGACTTTATACCTAATTATAAGGTTACGTAATTCTTCTAAATGCACTGCCGTTATGCCGTTAAAGCTTTTTGTAGACTTTAGTAAGATAAAGAGGGTTAATTAACTTAAATATGTTAAACTAATGACTTGAAGCATTTCGATATCGATTGCTAAATGTGTATATACAAGAAAATCGATTTTATACCTAGATATAAGATTACGGAATTCTTCTACATGCACTGCCGTTATGCCGCCATGGCTTTATGTCACCTTCGGTAGGTTAAAGAAGGTAATTTAACTTAAATATGTTAAAGTAATGATTTGAAGCATTTCGATATCGATTGCTTAATGTGCTAGTACAAGCAATTTGACTTTATACCTAAACATAGGATAACGGAATTCTTCCAAATGCACTGCCGCTATTCCGCCATGGCGTTATATCAACTTCAGTTCGTTATAGTAGGTTTGTTAACTTAAATATGTTAAACTAATGTTTTGAAGCATTTCGATATCGATATCTAAATGCATATATGCAAGAAAATCGACTTTATACCTAAATATACAATTACGGAATTCTTCCAAATGCACTGCCGCTATTCCGCCATGGCTTTATGTCAACTTAAGTTCGTTAAAGTAGGTTTGTTAACTTAAATATGTTAAACTAATGATATGAAGCATTTCGGAATCGATTTCTAAATGTATATATACAAGAAAATCGACTTTATACCTAAATATAAGATTACGGAATTCTTTTAAATGCACTGCAGTTATGCCGCCATGGCTTTATGTTAACTTCAGTGCGTTAAAGAAGCTTTATTAACTTAAATATGTTAAATTAATGATTTGAAGCATTTCGATATCGATTGCTAAATATGTAAATACAAGAAAATCGAATTTTTACCTAAATATAAGATAACGGAATTCTTCAACATGCACTGCCGTTATGCCGCCATGGCTTTATGACAACTTCAGTTCGTTGAAGAAGGTTTATTAACTTAAATATGTTAAACTTATGAATTGAAGCATCTCGATATCGATTGCTAAATGTGTATATACAAGAAAATTGACTTTATACCTAAATATAAGATTACGGAATTCTTCTACATGCACTGCCGTTATGCCGCTATGGCTTTATGTTAACTTCAGTGCGTTAAAGAAGCTTTATTAACTTAAATATGTTAAACTAATGATTTGAAGCATTTCGATATCGATTGCTAAATGTGCTAATACAAGAAACCTGACTTTATACCTAAACATAGGTTAACGGAATTCTTCCAAATGTACTGTCGTTATGCCGCCATGGCTTTATATCACCTTCAATACGTTGAAGAAGGTTAATTTACTTAAATATGCTTAACTACTGATTTAAAGCATTTCGATATCGATTGCTAAATGTGTATATACAAGAAAATCGACTTTATACCTAAACATAAGATAACGGAATTCTTCTAAATGCACTGCCGTTATGCCACCATGGCTTTTTGTAAACTTCAGTTCGTTAAAAAAGGTTTATTAACTTAAATATGTTAAACTAATGATTTGAAGCATTTCGATATCGATTGCTAAATGTGTATATACAAAAAAAGAGATTTTATACCTAAATATAAGATAACGGAATTCTAAATGCACTGCCGTTCTGCCGTAATGGCTTAAGTAAGATAAAGAGGGTTAATTAACTTAGATATGTTAAACTAATGATTTGAAGCATTTCGATATCGATTTCTGAATGCATATATACAAGAAAATCGACATTATACCTAAATACAAGATACGGAATTCTTCCAAATTACTGTCGTTATGCCGCCATGGCTTAATATCACCTTCAATACGTTTAAGATGGTTAATTAACTTAAAAATGTTTAAATAATGATTTGAAGCATTTCGATATCGATTGCTAAATATGTAAATACAAGAAAATCGACTTTATACATAAATATAAGATTACGGAATTCATCGAAATACACTGCCGTTATGGCTTTATATAAACTTCAGTACGTCAAAAAAGGTTGTTTAACTTAAATATGTTAAAGTAATTATTTGAAGCATCTCGATATCGATTGCAAAATGTGTAAATACATGAAAATAGACTTTAACCTAAATACAAGATTACAGAATTCTTCTACATGCACTGCCGTTATGCCGCCATGGCTTTATGCCAACTTCAGTTCGTTAAAGAGGTTTTATTAACTTAAATATGTGAAACTAATGATTTGAAGCATTTTGATATCGATTGCTAAATGTGTATATATAAGAAAATCGAATTTATACCCAAATATTACATTAAGTAATTCTTCTAAATGCACTGCCGTTATACCGTTAAGGCTTTATGTAGACTTCAGTAAGATAAAGAAGGTTAGTTAACTTAAATATGCTAAACAAATGATTTGAAGCATTTCGATATCGATTGGTAAATGTGTATATTTAACAAAATCGACTTTATGCCTAAATATAAAATACGGGGAACTCTTCCAAATGCACTGCCTTTATACCGTTAAGGCTTTATATAAACTTCAGTAAGGTAAAGAAAGTTAATTAACTTAAATATATTGAACTAATGATTTGAACCATTTCGATATCGATTGCTAAATGAGTATATACACGAAAATCGACTTTATACCTAAATATAAGATTACGGAATTGTTCCAAATGCCCTGCCCTTATGCCGCCATGGCTTTATGTAAACTTCAGTTCGATAAAGAAGGCTTATAAACTTAAATATGTTAAACAAAAGATTTGAAGCATTTTAAATACGATTGCGAAATGTATATATACAAGAAAATCGACTTTATAACTAAATATAAGATTAAGAAATTCTTTTAAATGCACTGCCGTTATGCCGTTATGGCTTTATGTTAATTTCGGTTCGTTAAAGAAGGTTTATTAACTTAAATATGTTAAACTAATGATTTGAAGCATTTCGATATCGATTGCTAAATGTGTATATACAAAAAAAGCGACTTTATACCTAAATATAAGATTACGGAATTCTGCTAAATGCACTGCCGTTATGCCGTTTTAGTTCGTTAAAGAAGGTTTATTAACTTAAATATGTTACACCAGTTATTTGAAACATTTCGAAATCGATTGCTTAATGCATATATACAAGAAAATCTTCTTTATACCTAAATATAAAATTACGGAATTCTTCAAAATGTACTGTCGTTATGCCGCCATGGCTTTATATCACCTTCATTACGTTAAAGAAGGTTAATTATTTTAAATATGTTAAACTAATGATTTGAAGCATTTCGATATCGATTGCTAAATGTGTATATAAAAAAATCGACTTTATACCTAAATATAAGATTACGAAATTCTCCCAAATGCACTGCCGTTATACCGTTATGGCTTATGTAACTTCAGTAAGTAAAGAAGGTTTATTAACTTAAATATGTTAAACTAATGATTTGAAGCATTTCGATATCGATTGCTAAATGTGTATATACAAAAAATCGACTTTATACCTAAATATAAGATTACGGAATTCTTCTAAATGCACTGCCGTTATGCCGTTAGGCTTTTGTAGACTTCGTAGTAAAGAAGGTTTATTAACTTAAATATGTTAAACCAGTTATTTGAAGCATTTCGAAATCGATTGCTAAATGCATATATACAAAAAATCTTCTTTATACCTAAATATAAGATTACGAAATTCTCCCAAATGCACTGCCGTTATGCCGTTATTGCTTTATGTAAACTTCAGTAAGATAAAGAAGGTTAATTAACTTAAATATGTTAAACTAATGATTTGAAGCATTTCGATATCGATTGCTAAATGTGTAATACAAGAAAATCGACTTTATACCTAAATATAAGATTACGGAATTCTTCTAAATGCACTGCCGTTATGCCGTTGTGGCTTTATGTCAACTTCTGTTTGTTAAAGAAGGTTTATTAACTTAAATATGTTAAACCAGTTATTTGAACATTTCGAATCGATTGCTTAATGTGTATAGAAAAAATCTTCTTTATACCTAAATATAAGATTACGGAATTCTTCTAAATGTACTGTCGTTATGCCGCCATGGCTTTATATCACTTCATTACGTTAAAGAAGGTTAATTATTTTAAATATGTTAAACTAATGATTTGAAGCATTTCGATATCGATTGCTAAATGTGTATATATAACAAAATCTACTTTTTACCTAAATATAAGACTACGAAATTCTCCCAAATGCACTGCCGTTATACCGTTATGGCTATATGTAAACTTCAGTAAGATAAAGAAGGTTAATTAACTTAAATATGCTAAACTAATGATTTGAAGCATTTCGATATCGATTGCTAAATGTGTATATACAAGAAAATCGACTTTATACCTAAATATAAGATTACGGAATTCTTCTAAATGCACTGCCGTTATGCCGTTGTGGCTTTATGTCAACTTCTGTTTGTTAAAGAAGGTTTATTAACTTAAATATGTTAAACCAGTTATTTGAAGCATTTCGAAATCGATTGCTAAATGCATATATACAAAAAAATCTTCTTTATACCTAAATATAAGATTACAGAATTTCTCTGAATGCACTGCCGTTATGCCGTTAAGGCTTTTGTAGACTTCAGTAAGATTAAGATGGTTATTTATCTTAAATATGTTAAACTAATGATTTGAAGCATTTCAATATCGATTGCTAAATGTGTATATACAAGAAAATCGACTTTATACCTAAATATAAGATTACGGAATTCTTCTAAATGCACTGCCGTTATGCCGTTGTGGGTTTATGTCAACTTCTGTTTGTTAAAGAAGGTTTATTAACTTAAATATGTTAAACCAGTTATTTGAAGCATTTCGAAATCGATTGCTAAATGCATATATACAAGAAAATCTTCTTTATACCTAAATATAAGATTACAGAATTCTTCGAAATGTACTGTCGTTATGCCGCCATGGCTTTATATCACCTTCAATACGTTAAAGAAGGTTTATTAACTTAAATATGTTAAACTATAGATTGGAAGCATTTCGATATCGATTATTAAATGTGTATATACAACAAAATCGACTTTATACCTAAATATAAGCTTACGGAATTCTTCTAAATGTACTGTCGTTATGCCGCCATGGCTTTATATCACCTTCAATACGTTAAAGAAGGTTAATTAACTTAAATATGTTAAACTAATGATTTGAAGCATTTCGATATCGATTGCTAAATGTGCATATCCAAAAAACTCGAATTTATACCTAAACATAAGATTACGGAATTCCTCTACATGCACTGCCGTTATGCCGCCATGGCTTTATGCCAACTTCCGTTCGTTAAAGAAGGTTAATTAACTTAAATATGTTAAGCTAATGATTTGAAGATTTTCGAAATCGATTGCTAAATGCATATATACAAGAAAATCTTCTTTATACCTAAATATAAGATTACGGAATTCTTCCAAATGTACTGTCGTTATGCCGCCATGTCTTTATATCACTTTCAATACGTTAAAGAAGGTTAATTAATTTAAATATGTTAAACTAATGATTTGAAGCATTTCGATATCGATTGCTGAATGAGTATATACAAGAAAATCGACTTTATACCTAAATAAAAGATTACGTAATTCTTCTCAATGCTTTGCCGTTATGCCGTTAAGGCTTTTGTAGGCTTCAGTAAGATAAAGAGGGTTATTTAACTTAAATATGTTAAACTAATGATTTGAGGCATTTCGATATCGATTGCTAAATGTATATATACAAGAAAATCGACTTTATACCTTAATATAAGATGGCGGATTTCTTCTAAATGCACTGCCGTTACGCAGTTATGGCTTTATGTTAATTTCGGCTCGTTAAAGAAGGTTTATTAACTTAAATATCTTAAACTAATGATTTGAAATTTTTCGAAATCGATTGCTAAATGCATATATACAAGAAATTCTTCTTTATCCCTAAATATAAGCTTACGGAATTCTTTTAAATGCACTGCCGTTATGCCGTTAGTTCGTTAAAGAAGGTTTATTAACTTAGATATGTTACACCAGTTATTTGAAGCATTTCGAAATCGATTGCTTAATGATTATATAAAAGAAAATCTTCTTTATACCTAAATATATGATAACGGAATTCTTCTGAATGCACTGCCGTTATGCCGTTAGGCTTTTGTAGACTTCAGTAAGATAAAGAGGGTTAATTAACTTAAATATGTTAAACTAATGATTTGAAGATTTTCGATATCGATTGTTAAATGAGTAAATACAAGAAAATCGACTTTATATCTAAATATAAAATTATAACATTACGGAATTCTTCTAAGTGCACTGCCGCTATACCGTTAAGGCTTTTGAAGACTTCAGTAAGATAAAGAGGGTTAAGTAGCTTAAATATGCTAAACTTATGATTTGAAGCATTTCGATATCAATTGCTAAATGTGTATATACAAGAAAATCGACTTTATACCTAAATATATGATAACGGAATTCTTTTGAATGCACTGCCGTTATGCCGTTAGGCTTTTGTAGACTTCAGTAAAATAAAGAGGGTTAATTAGCTTAAATATGTTAAACTTATGATTTGAAGCATTTCGATATCAATTGCTAAATGTGTATATACAAGAAAATCGACTTTATACCTAAATATATGATAACGGAATTCTTCTGAATGCACCGCCGTTATGCCGTTAGGCTTTTGTAGACTTCAGTAAGATAAAGAGGGTTAATTAGCTTAAATATGTTAAACTAATGATTTGAAGATTTTCGATATCGATTGCTAAATGTGTATATACAACAAAATCGACACTATACCTAAATATAAGATTACGAAATTCTCCCAAATGCACTGCCGTTATACCGTTATTGCTTTATGTAAACTTCAGTAAGATAAAGAAGGTTAATTAACTTAAATATGTTAAACTAATGATTTGAAGCATTTCGATATCGATTGCTAAATATGTAAATACAAGAAAATCGACGTTATACCTAAATATAAGTTTACGGAATTATTCTAAATGCACTGCCGTTATGCCGTTATGGCTTTATGTTTACTTCAGTTCGTTAAAGAAGGTTTATTAACTTAGATATGTTATACCAGTTTTTTGAAGCATTTCGATATCGATTGCTAAATGCTTGTATACAAGAAAATCTTCTTTATACCTAAATATAAGATAACGGAATTCTTCCAAATGAACTGTTGTTATGCCGCCATGGCTTTATATCACCTTCATTACGTTAAAGAAGGTTAATTAACATAAATATGTTAAACTAAAGATTTGGAGCATTTCGTTATCGATTGCAAAATGTGTATATACAAGAAAATCGACTTTATACCTAAATATATGATTACGGAATTTCTCTGAATGCACTGCCGTTATGCCGTTTAGGCTCTTGTAGACTTCAGTAAGATAAAGAGGGTTAATTAGCTTAAATATGTTAAACTAATGATTTGAATCATTTCGATATCGATTGCTAAATGTGTAAATACAAGAAAATCGACTTTATACCTAAATTTAACATTACGGAATTCTTCTAAATGCACTGCCGTTATACCTCCATGGCTTTATGTAGACTTCAGTAAGCTAACAAAAGTTTATTAACTTAAATATGTTAAACTAATGATTTGAAGCATTTCGATATCGATTGCTTATTGTGTAAATTTAAGAAAATCGACTTTTACCTAAATATAAGATTACGGAATTCTTCTAAATGCACTTCCGTTATGCCGCCATGGCTTTATGTTAACTTCAGTGCGTTAAAGAAGCTTTATTAACTTAAATATGTTAAATTAATGATTTGAAGCATTTCGATATCGATTGCTAAATATGTAAATACAAGAAAATCGAATTTTTACCTAAATATAAGATTACGGAATTCTCCTAAGTGCCTTATCGTTATGCCGCCAGGGCTTTATGCCAACTTCAGTTCGTTAAAGAAGGTTTATTAACTTAAATATGTTAAACTAATGGGTTGAAGCATTTCGATATCGATTGCTAAATGTGTATATACAAGAAAATCGACTTTATACCTAATTATAAGATTACGGAATTCTTCTAAATGCACTGCCGTTATGCCGTTGTGGCTTTATGTCAACTTCTGTTTGTTAAAGAAGGTTTATTAACTTAAATATGTTAAACTGATAATTTGAAGCATTTCGATTTCGATTGCTTAATGCATATATACAAGAAAATCTTCTTTATACCTAAATATAAGATTACAGAATTCTTGCAAATGTACTGTCGTTATGCCGCCATGGCTTTATATCACCTTCAATACGTTAAAGAAGGTTAATTAACTTAAATATGTTAAACTAATGATTGGAAGCATTTCGATATCGATTGCTAAATGTGTATATACAACAAAAACGACATAAATACATAAATATAAACTAAATATAAAAAAATATTCTTCTAAATGCACTGCCGTTATGCCGCCATGGCTTTATGTTAACTTCAGTGCGTTAAAGAAGCTTTATTAACTTAAATATGTTAAACTAATCATTTGAGGCATTTCGATATCGATTGCTAAATTTGTATATAAAACAAAGTCGACTTTATACCCAAATATAAGATTATGTAATTCTTCTAAATGCTTTGCCGTTATGCCGTTAAGGCGTTTGTAGACTTCAGTAAGATAAAGAGGGTTAATTAGCTTAAATATGTTAAGCTAATGATTTGAAGATTTTCAATATCTATTGCTAAATGTGTAAATACAAGAAAATCGACTTTATACCTAAATGTAAAATTATAACATTACGGAATTCTTCTAAATGCACTGCCGTTATACCGTTAAGGCTTTATGTAGACCTCAGGAAGCTAAAAAAAGTTTATTAACTTTAATATAATAAAATAATGATTTGAAGCATTTCGATATCCATTGCCTAATGTGTATATACAAGACAACCAACTTTACACCTAAATATATGATAACGGAATTCTTCTAAATGCACTGCCGTTATGCCGTTAAGGCTTTTGTAGACTTCAGTAAGATAAAGAGGGTTAGTTAACTTAAATATGTTAAACTAATGATTTGAAGATTTTCGATATCGATTGCTAAATGTGCATATACAAGAAAATCGACTTTATACCTAAATATAAGATTACGGAATTCTTCTAAATGCACTGCCGTTATGCCGCCATGGCTATAAACCAACTTCAATAAGTTTTAGGAGGTGAACTAACTTAAATATGTTAAACTAATGATTTGAAGCATTTCGATATCGATTGCTAAATGTGTAAATACAAGAAAATCGAATTTATACCTAAATATAAGATTACGGAATTCTCCTAAGTGCCTTATCTTTACGCCGCCATGGCTTTATGCCAACTTCAGTTCGTTAAAGAAGGTTTATTATTTTAAATATGTTAAACTAATGGGTTGAAGCATCTCGATATCGATTGCTAATTGTGTATATACAAAAAAATCGACTTTATACCTAAACGTAAGATTACGGAATTCTTCCAAATGCGCTGCCTTTATACCGTTATGGCATTATGTGAAGTTCAGTAAGATAAAGAAGGTTAATTAACTTAAATATGGTAAACTAATGATTTGAGGCAATTCGATATCGATTGCTAAATGTGTATATACAAGAAAATCGAATTTATACCTAAATATAAGATTACGGAATTCTTCTACATGCACTGCCGTTATGCCGCCATGGCTTTATGTTAACTTCAGTGCGTTAACGAAGCTTTATTAACTTAAATATGTTAAACTAATGATTTGAGGCATTTCGATATCGATTGCTAAATTTGTATATAAAAGAAAATCGACTTTATACCTAAATATAAGATTATGTAATTCTTCTAAATGCTTTACCCTTATGCCGTTAAGGCGTTTGCAGACTTCAGTAAGATAAAGAGGGTTAATTAACTTAAATATGTTAAACTAATGATTTGAGACATTTCGATATCGATTGCTAAATGTGTATATACAAGTAAATCGACTTTATACCTAAATATAAGATTACGGAATTCTTCTAAATGCACTGCCGTTATGCCGTTACGGCTTTATGTTAACTTCTGTTCGTTAAAGAAGGTTTATTAAATTAAATATGTTAAACCAGTTATTTGAAGCATTTCGATATCGATTGCTAAATATGTATATACAAGAAAATCGACTTTAAACCTAAATATAAGATTACGGAATTCTTCTAAATGCACTGCCATTATGCCGTTAAGGCTTTTGTAGACTTCAGTAAGATTAAGATGGTTAATGAACTTAAATATGTTAAACTAATGATTTGAAGCATTTCGGTATCGATTGCTAAATGCGTATATACAACAAAATCGACTTTATACCTAAATATAAGCTTACGGAATTCTTCTAAATGCACTGCCGTTATGCCGTTACGGCTTTATGTTAACTTCAGTTCGTAAAAGAAGGTTTATTAACTTAGATATGTTACACCAGTTATTTGAAGCATTTCGAAATCGATTACTTAATGCATATATACAAGAAAATCGACTTTATACCAAAATATATGATAACGGAATTTCTCTGAATGCACTGCCGTTATGCCGTTAAGGCTTTTGTAGACTTCAGTAAGATAAAGAGGGTTATTTAGCTTAAATATGTTAAACTAATGATTTGAAGATTTTCGATATCGATTGCTAAATGTGTAAAAAAAGAAAATCGACTTTATACCTAAATATAAAATTATAACATTACGGAATTCTTCTAAATGCACTGCCGTTATACCGCCATGGCTTTATGTAGACTTCAGTAAGCTAAAAAAAGTTTATTAACTTAAATATGTTAAACTTATGATTTGAAGCATTTCGATATCGATTGCTTATTGTATAAATTCAAGAAACTCGGCTTTATACCTAAATATAAGATTACGGGATTCTTCTAAATGCACTGCCGCTATGCCGCCATGGCTTTATATCAACTTCAATAAGTTACAGGAGGTTAGTTAACTTAAAAATGTTAAACTAATGATTTGAAGCATTTCGATATCGATTGCTAAATATGTAAATACAAGAAAATCGACTTTACACCTAAATATAAGATTACGGAATTCTCCTAAGTGCACTGTCGTTATGCCGCCAGGGCTTTATGCCAACTTCAGTTCGTTAAAGAAGGTTTATTAACTTAAATATGTTAAACTAATTGGTTGAAGCATCTCGATATCGATTGCTAAATGTGTATATACAACAAAATCGACTTTATACCTAAACATAAGATTACGGAGTTCTTCCAAATGCGCTGCCTTTATACCGTTATGGCATTATGTGAAGTTCAGTAAGATAAAGAAGGTTAATTAACTAAAATATGTTAAACTAATGATTTGAAGCATTTCGATATCGATTGCTAAATATGTAAATACAAGAAAATCGACTTTACACCTAAATATAAGATTACGGAATTCTGCTAAGTGCACTATCGTTATGCCGCCAGGGCTTTATGCCAACTTCAGTTCGTTAAAGAAGGTTTATTAACTTAAATATGTTAAACTAATTGGTTGAAGCATCTCGATATCGATTGCTAAATGTGTATATACAACAAAATCGCCCTTTATACCTAAACATAAGATTACGGAGTTCTTCCAAATGCGCTGCCTTTATACCGTTATGGCATTATGTGAAGTTCAGTAAGATAAAGAAGGTTAATTAACTTAAATATGTTAAACTAATGATTTGAAGCATTTCGATATCGATTGCTATATGTGTATATACACGAAAATCGAATTTATACCTAAATATAAGCTTACGGAATTCTTCCAAATGCACTGCCGTTATGCCGCCATGGCTTTATGTTAACTTCAGTGCGTTAAAGAAGCTTTATTAACTTAAATATGTTAAACTATTGATTTGAAGATTTTGCAAATTTGCTAAATGCATATATACAACAAAATCGACTTTATACCTAAATATAAGTTTACGGAATTCTTCCAAATGCACTGACGTTATACCGCTATGGCTTTATGTTAACTTCAGTTAGTTAAAGAAGGTTTATTATTTAAATATGTTAAACCAGTTATTTGAAGCATTTCGATATCGATTGCATAATGCATATGTACAAGAAAATTTACTTTATACCTAAATATAAGATTACGGAATTCTTCCGAATGTACTCTCGTTATGCCGCCTTGGCTTTATATCAACTTCAATGCGTTAAAAAGGGTTAATTAATTTAAATATGCTAAACTAATGATTTGAAGCATTAAGATATCGATTGCTAAATGTGTATATACAAAAAAATCGAATTTAAAGCTAAATATAGGATTACGGAATTCTCCTACATGAACTGCCGTTATGCCGCCATGGCTTTGTGTTAACTTCAGTGCGTTAAAGTATGTTTGTTAACTTTAATATGTTAAACTAATGATTTGAAGCATTTAGATATCGAGTGCTAAATGAGTATATACAAGAAAATCGACTTTATACCTAAATATAAGATTACGTAATTCTTCTAAATGCGTTGCCGTTAAGGCGTTTGTAGACTTCAGTGAGATAAAGAGGGTTAATTAACTTAAATATGTTAAACTAATGATTTGAGGCATTTCGATATCGATTGCTAAATGTGTATATACAAGAAAATCGACTTAATACCTAAATATAAGATTACGGATTTGTTCTAAATGCACTGCTGTTAGGCAGTTATGGCTTTATGTTAATTTCTGTTCGTTGACGAAGGTTTATTAACTTAAATATGTTACACCAGTTATTTGAAGCATTTCGAAATCGATTGCTTAGTGCATATATACAAGAAAATCGACTTTATACCTAAATATATGATAACGGAATTTCTCTGAATGCACTGCCGTTATGCCGTTAAGGCTTTTGTAGACTTCAGTAAGATAAAGAGGGTTAACTAACTTAAATATGTTAAACTAATGATTTGAGGCATTTCGATATCGATTGCTAAATGCGTATATACAACAAAATCGACTTTATACCTAAATATAAGCTAACGGAATTCTTCTAAATGCACTGCCGTTATGCCGTTAGGGCTTTATGTTAACTTCAGTTCGTTAAAGAAGGTTTATTAACTTAGGTATGTTACACCAGTTTTTTGAAGCATTTCGAAATCGATTGCTTAATGCATATATACAAGAAAATCGACTTTATACCTAAATATATGATAGCGGAACTTCTCTGAATGCACTGCCGTTATGCCTTTAAGGCTTTTGTAGACTTCAGTAAGATAAAGAGGTTTAATTAGCTTAAATATGTTAAACTAATGATTTGAAGGTTTTCAAAATCAATTGCTAAATGCATATATACAAGAAAATCTTTTTTATACCTAAATATAAGGTTACGGAATTCTTCTAAATGTACTGTCGTTATGCCGCCATGGCTTTTTATCACCTTCAATACGTTAAAGAAGGTTAATTAACTTAAATATGTTAAACTAATGATTTGAAGCATTTCGATATCGATTGTTAAATGCGTATATACAGAAAATTCGACTTTATACCTAAATATAAGCTTATGGAATTCTTCTAAATGCACTGCCATTATGCCGTTATGGCTTTATGTTAACTTCAGTTCGTTAAAGAAGGTTTTTTAACTTAGATATGTTACACCAGTTATTTGAGGCATTTCGATATCGATTGCTAAATGTGTATATACAACAAAGTCGACTTTATACCTAAATATAAGCTTACGAAATTCTTCTAAATGCACTGCCGTTATGCCGCCATGGCTTTATGCCAACTTCAGTTCGTTAAAGAAGGTTTATTAACTTAAATATGTTAAACTAATGATTTGAATCATTTCGATATCGATTGCTAAATGTGCATATACAAGAAAATCGACTTTATACCTAAATATATGATAGCGGAATTCTTCTAATGCACTGCCGTTATGCCGTTATGGCTTTATGTTAACTTCAGTGCGTTAAAGAAGCTTTATTTACTTAAATATGTTAAACTACTGATTTGAAGCAATTCGATATCGATTGCTAAATATGTATATACAAGAAAATCGACTTTAAACCTAAATATAAGATTACGTAATATTTCTTAATGCACTGCTATTATGCCGTGAAGGCTTTTGTAGACTTGAGTAAGATTAAGATGGTTATTTAACTTAAATATGTTAAACTAATGATTTGAGGCATTTCGATATCGATTGCTAATTGTGCAAATACAAGAAAATCGACTTTATGCCTAAATATAAGATTACGGAATTCTTCTAAATGCACTGCCGTTATGCCGTAGTGGCTTTATGTTAACTTTTGTTCGTTAAAGAAGGTTTATTAACTTAGATATGTTAAACCAGTTATTTGAAGCATTTCGAATTTGATTGCTAAATGCATATATACAAGAAAATCTTCTTTATACCTAAATATAAGTTTACGGAATTCTGCCACATGTACTCTCGTTATGCCGCCATGGCTTTATATCACCTTCAATACGTTAAAGAAGGTTAATTAACTTTAATATGTTAAACTAATGATTTGAAGCATTGAGATATCGATTGCTAAATGAGTATATAAAAGAAAATCGACTTTATACCTACATATAAGATTACGTTATTCTTCTAAATGCATTGCCGTTATGCCTTTAAGGCGTTTGTAGACTTCAGTAAGATAAAGAGGGTTAACTAACTTAAATATGTTAAACTAATGATTTGAGGCATTTCGATATCGATTGCTAAATGCGTATATACAACAAAATCGACTTTATACCTAAATATAAGCTAACGGAATTCTTCTAAATGCACTGCCGTTATGCCGTTAGGGCTTTATGTTAACTTCAGTTCGTTAAAGAAGGTTTATTAACTTAGATATGTTACACCAGTTATTTGAAGCATTTCGAAATCGATTGCTTAATGCATATATACAAGAAAATCGAATTTATACCTAAATATATGATAACGGAATTTCTCTGAATGCACTGTCGTTATGCCGTTAAGGCTTTTGTAGACTTCAGTAAGATAAAGAGGGTTAATTAGCTTAAATATGTTAAACTAATGATTTGAAGATTCTCAAAATCGATTGCTAAATGCATATATACAAGAAAATATTTTTTATACCTAAATATAAGGTTACGGAATTCTTCCAAATGTACTGTCGTTATGCCGCCATGGCTTTTTATTACCTTCAATACGATAAAGAAGGTTAATTAACTTAAATATGTTAAACTAATGATTTGAAGCATTTCGATATCGATTGCTAAATGCGTATATACAGAAAATTCGCCTTTATACCTAAATATAAGCTTACGGAATTCTTCTAAATGCACTGCCGTTATGCCGTTATGGCTTTATGTTAACTTCAGTTCGTTAAAGAAGGTTTATTAACTTAGATATGTTACACCAGTTATTTGAGGCATTTCGATATCGATTGCTAAATGTGTATATACAACAAAGTCGACTTTATACCTAAATATATGGTAATGGAATTTCTCTGAATGCACTGCCGTTATGCCGTTAAGGCCTTTGTAGACTTCAGTAAAATAAAGAAGGTTAATGAGCTTAAATATGCTAAACTAATGATTTGAAGATTTTTGATATCGATTGCTAAATGTGTAAATACAAGAAAATCGACTTTATACCTAAATATAAAATTATAACATTACGGAATTCTTCTAAATGCACTACCGTTATACCGCCATGGCTTTATGTAGACTTCAGTAAGCTAAAGAAAGTCTATTAACTAAAATATGTTAAACTAATGATTTGAAGCATTTCGATATCGATTGCTAAATGTGTATATACAACAAAATCGACTTTATACCTAAATATAAGATTACGGAATTCTTCTAAATGCACTGCCGTTATGCCGCCATGGCTTTATGCCAACTTCAGTTCGTTAAAGAAGGTTTATTAACTTAAATATGTTAAACTAATGATTTGAATCATTTCGATATCGATTGCTAAATGTGTATATACAAGAAAATCGACTTTATACCTAAATAGCTGATAACGGAATTCTTCTAAATGCACTGCCGTTATGCCGTTATGGCTTTATGTTAACTTCAGTTGGTTAAAGAAGGTTAATTAACTTAAATATGTTGAACTAATGATTTGAAGCATTTCGACATCGATTGCTAAATGTGTATATACACGAAAATCGAATTTATACCTAAATATAAGATTACGGAATTCTTCTACATGCACTGCCGTTATGCCGCCATGGCTTTATGTTAACTTCAGTGCGTTAAAGAAGCTTTATTTACTTAAATATGTGAAACTACTGATTTGAAGCATTTCGATATCGATTGCTAAATGTGTATATACAAGAAAATCGACTTTAAACCTAAATATAAGATTACGTAATTCTTCTAAATGCACTGCCATTATGCCGTCAAGGCTTTTGTAGACTTCAGTAAGATTAAGATGGTTAATTGACTTAAATATGTTAAATGATTGGAAGCATTTCGATATCGATTGCTAAATGTGTATATACACGAAAATCGCCTTTATTCCTAAATATAAGATTACGGAATTCTTCTAAATGCACTGCCGTTATGCCGTTGTGGCTTTATGTTAACTTCTGTTCGTTAAAGAAGGTTTATTATCTTAAATATGTTAAACCAGTTATTTGAAGCATTTCGAAATCGATTGCAAATGCATATATACAATAAAATCTCCTTTATACCTAAATATAAGATTACGGAATTCTTCCAAATGTACTATCGTTATGCCGCAATGGCTTTATATCACCTTTAATACGTTAAAGAAGGCTAATTAACTTAAATATGTTAAACTAATGATTTGAAGCATTTCGATATCGATTGCTAAATGTGTATATACAACAAAATTGATTTTGTACCTAAATATAAGCTTACGGAATTCTTCTAAATGCACTGCCGTTGTGCCGCCATGGCTTTATGTTAACTTCAGTGCGTTAAAGAAGCTTTATTAACTTAAATATTTTAAACTAATGATTTGAAGATTTTCGAAATCGATTGCTAAATGCATATATACAACAAAATCGACTTTAAACCTAAATATAAGATTACGTAATTCTTCTAAATGCACTGCCATTATGTCGTTAAGGCTTTTGTAGACTTCAGTAAGGTTAAGATGGTTAATTAACTTAAATATGTTAAACTAATGATTTGAAGCATCTCGGTATCGATTGCTTAATGTGTATCTACACGAAAATCGCCTTTATTCCTAAATATAAGATTACGGAATTCTTCCAAATGCACTGCCGTTATACCGTTATGGCATTATGTTAACTTCAGTTAGTTAAAGAAGGTTTATAAACTTAAATATGTTAAACCAGTTATTTGAAGCATTTCGATATCGATTGCTTAATGCATATATACAAGAAAATTGACTTTATACCTAAATATAAGAATACGGAATTCTTCCGAATGTACTGTCGTTATGCCGCCATGACTTTATGTCATCTTCAATACGTTAAAAAGGGTTAATTAACTTAAATATGTTAAACTAATGATTTGAAGCATTTAGATATCGATTGCTAAATGTGTATATACAAAATTCGAATTTATAGCTAAATAAAAGATTACGGAATTCTTCTAAATGCATTGCCGTTATGCCGCCATGGCTTTGTGTTAACTTCAGTGCGTTAAAGAAGGTTAATTAACTTAAATATGTTAAACTAATGATTTGAAGCATTTCGATATCGATTGCTAAATGTGTATATACAAGAAAATCGACTTTATACCTAAATATAAGATTACGTGATTCTTCTAAATGCTTTGCCGTTATGCCGTTAAGGCGTTTGTAGACTTCAGTAAGATAAAGAGGGTTAATTAACTTAAATATGTTAAACTAATGGTTTGAGGCATTTCGATATCGATTGCTAAATGTGTATATACAAGAAAATCGACTTTATACCTAAATATAAGATTACGGAGTTCTTCTAAATGCACTGCCGTTATGCAGTTATGGATTTATGTTAATTTCTGTTCGTTAAAGAAGGTTTATTAGCTTAAAAATGTTAAACTAATGATTTGAAGATTTTCGAAATCGATTGCTAAATGCATATATACAAGAAAATCTTCTTTATACCTAAATATAAGATTACGGAATTCTTCTAAATGCACTGTCGTTATGCCGCCATGGCTTTATATCACCTTCAATACGTTAAAGAAGGTTAATTAACTTAAATATGTTAAAGTAATGATTTGAAGCATTTCGATTCGATTGCTAAATGCGTATATACAACAAAATCGACTTTATACCTAAATATAAGCTTACGGAATTCTTCTAAATGCACTGTCGTTATGCCGTTTTGGCTTTATGTTAACTTCAGTTCGTTAAAGAAGGGTTATTAACTTAGATACATTACACCAGTTATTTGAAGCATTTCGAAATCGATTGCTTAATGCATATATACAAGAAAATCGACTTTAGACCTAAATATAAGATTACGGAATTCTTCCAAATGTACTGTCGTTATGCCGCCATGGCTTTATATCAACTTTAATATGTTAAAGATTAACTTAAATATGTTAAACTAATGATTTGAGGCATTTCGATATCGATTGCTAAATGTGTATATACAACAAAATCGACTTTATACCTAAATATAAGATTACGAAATTCTCCCAAATGCACTGCCGTTATACCGTTATGGCTTTATGTCAACTTCAGTAAGATAAAGAAGGTTAATTAACTTAAATATGTTAAACTAATGATTTGAAGCATTTAGATATCGATTGCTAAATGTGTATATACAAAAAAATCGAATTTATAGCTAAATATAGGATTACGGAATTCTTCTACATGCACTGCCGTTATACCGCCATGGCTTTGTGTTAACTTCGGTGCGTTAAAGTAAGTTTGTTAACTTAAATATGTTAAACTAATGATTTGAAGCATTTCGATATCGATTGTTAAATGAGTATGTACAAGAAAATCGACTATATACCTAAATATAAGATTACGGAATTCTTCTAAATACACTGCCGTTATGCCGTTAGGGCTTTATGTTAACTTCAGTTCGTTAAAGAAGGTTTA
>JAPZAG010000729.1:0-54880 GCA_027475135.1 Bactrocera correcta | reverse complement strand
CTGTAATGTTATAATTTGATATATAAAGTCGATTTTCTTGTATATATACATTTCGCAATCGATATCGAAATGCTTCAGATAACTGGTTTAACATATTTAAGTTAATAAACCTCCTTTAGCGAACTGAAGTTGACATAAAGCCATAACGGCACTGCATTTGGAAGAATTCCGTAGTCTTATATTTAGGCATAAAGTCGATTTTCGTGCATATACACATTTTGCAGTCGATATGGAAATGCTTCAAATAACTGGTTTAGCGTATTTAAGTTAATTAACCTTCTTTATCTTACTGAAGTTTACATTAAGCCATAACGGCAGTATATTTATATGAATTCCGTTATCTTATATTTAGGTATAAAGTCGATTTTGTTGTACATACACACTTAGCAATCGATATCGAAATGCTTCAAATCATTAGTTTAACATAATTAAGTTAATTAACCTTCTTTAACTAACGGATGTTAGCATAAAGCCATGGCGGCATAACGGCAGTGCATTTAGAAGAATTCCGTAATGTTATAATTTTATATTTAGGTATAAAGTCGATTTTCTTGTATACACACATTTAGCAATCGATAACGAAATGCTTCATATCATTAGTTTAACATATTTAAGTTAATTAGCCTTCTTTAACGTAATGAAGGTGATATAAAGCCATGGCGGCATAACGACAGTACATTTGGAAGAATTCCGTTATCTTATATTTAGGTATAAATTCGATTTTCCTTTACATGCACATTTAGCAAGCGATATCGAAATGCTTCAAATACTTAGTTTAACAAATTTAAGTTAATTAACCTTCTTTAACGTATTGAAGTTGATATAAAGCCATAACGGCATAACGACAATACATTTGGAAGAATTCCGTAGTCTTATATTTAGGTATAAAGTCGATTTTCTTTTATATATGCATTAAGCAATCGATATCGAAATGCTTCAAATCATTAGCTTCACATATTTAAGTTAATAAACCTTCTTTAACGATTTGAAGTTGGCATATAGCCACGGCGGCATTACGGCAGTGCATTTAGAAGAATTCCGTAATCTTTTACTTAGGTATAAAGTCGATTTTCTTTTATATACACATTTAGATATCGATATCGAAATGCTTCGAATCATTAGTTTAACATATTAAGTTAATAAACATTTTTTAGCTTACTGAAGTCTACATAAAGCCTTAACGGTATAACGGCAGTGCATTTAGAAGAATCCCGTTATCTTTTATTTAGGTATAAATTCGATTTTCTTGTATATACGCATTTAGCAAGCGATATCGAAATGCTTCAAATCATTAGTTTAACATATTTCAGTTAATTAACCTTCTTTAACGTATTGAAGTTGGCATAAAGCCATGGCGGCATAACGGCAGTGCATGTAGAAGAATTCCGTAATCTTATATTTAGGTATAAAGTCGATTTTCTTGTATATACACATTTAGCAATCGATATCGAGATGCTTCAAATCATTAGTTTAACATATTTAAGTTATTTAGCCTTCTTTAACGTAATGAAGGTGATATAAAGCCATGGCGGCATAACGACAGTACATTTGGAAGTATGCCGTAATCTTATGTTTAGATATAAATTCGATTTTCTTTTATATACACATTTAGCAATCAATATCGAAATGCTTCGAATCATTAGTTTACCAAATTTCAGTTAATTAAACATCTTTATTTTACTGAAGTCTACAAAATCCTTAACGGCATAACGGCAGTGCATTTAGAAGAATTACGTTATCTTATATTTAGGTATAAAGTCGATTTTCTTGTATATATGCATTAGGCATCGATATCGATATCGATGTGCTTCAAATCATTCCTTAACAAACGGAAATTGGCTTGAAGCCATGGCGGCATAACGGCAGTGCATTTAGAAGAACTCCGTAATCTTATATTTATGTATAGAGTCGATTTTCTTATATATACACATTTAGCAATCGATATCGAAATGCTTCAAATCGTTAGTTCAACATATTTAATTTAATAAACCTTCTTTAACGAACTGAAGTTGGCATAAAGCCATGGCGGCATAACGGCAGTGCATGTAGAAGAATTCCGTAATGTTACATTTAGGTATAAAGTCGATTTTGTTGTATATACACATTTAGCAATCGATATCGAGATGCTTCAACTCATTAGTTTAACATATTTAAGTTAATAAACCTTCTATATCGAACTGAAGTTGGCATAAAGCCATGGCGGCATAACGGCAGTGCATGTAGAAGAATTCCGTAATGTTATATTTAGGTATAAAGTCGATTTTGTTGTATATACACATTAAGCAATCGATATCGAAATGCTTCAAATCATTAGTTTAACATATTTAAGTTAATTAACCTTCTTTAACGTATTGAAGTTGATATAAAGCCATGGCTGCATAAATGCAGTGCATTTGGAAGAATTCCGTAATCTTATATTTAGGTATAAAGTCGATTTTGTTGTATATACACCTTTAGCAATCGATCTCGAGATGCTTCAACTCATTAGCTTAACATATTTAAGTTAATAAACCTTCTTTAACGATCTGAAGTTGGCATATAGCCACGGCGGCATTACGGCAGTACATGTAGAAGTATTCCGTTATCTTTTATTTAGGTATAAAGTCGATTTTCTTTTATATACACATTTAGACATCGATATCGAAATGCTTCAAATCATTAGTTTAACATGTTAAGTTAATAAACATTTTTTAGCTTACTGAAGTCTACATAAAGCCTTAACGGTATAACGGCAATGCATTTAGAAGAATCCCGTTATCGTATATTTAGGTATAAATTCGATTTTCTTGTATATACGCATTTAGCAAGCGATATCGAAATGCTTCAAATCATTAGTTTAACATATTAAGTTAATTAACCTTCTTTAGCGTATTGAAGTTGATATAAAGCCATTGCGGCACAACGGCAGTGCATTTAGAAGAATTTCGTAATGTTATAATTTTATATTTAGGTATAAAGTCGATTTTCTTGTATTTACACATTTAGCAATCGATATCGAAATGCTTCAGATAAGTGGTTTAACATATTTTAGCTAATAAACCTCCTTTAGCGAACTGAAGTTGACATAAAGCCATAACGGTACCGCATTTGGAAGAATTCCGTAGTCTTATATTTAGGCAAAGTCGATTTTTCTGTATATACACATTTTGCAGTCGATATCGAAATGCTTCAAATAACTGGTTTAGCATTTTTAAGTTAATTATCCTTTTTTATCTTTCTGAAGTTTACATAAAGCCATAACGGCAGTATATTTATATGAATTCCGTTATCTTATATTTAGGTATAAAGTCGATTTTTTTGTATATACGCATTTAGCAATCGATATCGAATTGCTTCAAATCATTAGTTTAACATATTTAAGTTATTTAACGCTCTTTATCTTACTGAAGTCTACAAAGGCCTTAACGGCATAACGGCAGTGGATTTAGAAGAATTACGTAATGTTATATTTAGGTATGAATTCGATTTTCTTGTATATATTTATTTAGCAATCGATATCGAAATGCTTCAAATCATTAGTGTAACATATTTAAATTAATAAACCTTCTTTAACGTACTGAAGTTGATATAAAGCCATGGCGGTATAACGGCAGTGCATTTGGAAGAATTCCGTAATCTTATATTTAGGTATAAAGTCGATTTTGTTGTATAGACACATATAGTAATCGATATCGAGATGCTTCAACTCATTAGCTTAACATATTTAAGTTAATAAACCTTCTTTAACGATCTGAAGTTGGCATATAGCCACGGCGGCATATCGACAATACATTTGGAAGAATTCCGTAGTCTTATATTTAGGAATAAAGTCGATTTTGTTGTATATGCGCATTTAGCAATCGATATCAAAATGCTTCAAATCATAAGTTTAACAAATTTAAGTTACAGTAACATATTTAAGTTAATTAGCCTTCTTTAACGTATTGAAGTTGATATAAAGCCATGGCGGCATAACGACAGTACATTTGGAAGAATTCCGTAGTCTTATATTTAGGTATAAAGTCGATTTTCTGGTATATATGCATTAAGCAGTCGATATCGAAATGCTTCAGATCATTAGTTCAACATATTTTAGTTCACTAACCTTCTTTATCTTACTGAAGTTTACATAAAGCCAAAACGGTATAACGGCAGTGCATTTGGAAGAATTCCGTAATCTTATATTTAGGTAAAAAGTCGATTTTCTTGTATATACACATTTAGCTATCGATATCGAAATGCTTCAAATCATTCGTTTAATATATTTAAGTTAATTAGCCTTTTTTAACGTATTGAAGTCTATATAAAGCCATGGCAGAATAACGACAGTAGATTTGGAACAATTCCGTAATCTTATATTTAGGTATAAAGTCGATTTTCTGGTATATATACATTAAGCAATCGATGTCGAAATGCTTCAAATAACTGGTTTAACATATTTAAGTTAATAAACCTTCTTTAACGAACGGAAGTTGGCGTAAAGCCATGGCAGCATAACGACAGTGCATTTAGAAGAATTCCGTAATCTTATATTTAGGTATAAAGTCGATTTTCTTGTATATACGCATCTAGCAATCGATATCGAAATGCTTCAAATCATTAGTTTAACATATTTAAGTTAATAAACCTTCTTTAACGTATTGAAGTTGATATAAAGCCATGGCAGCATAACGACAGTAGATTTGGAACAATTCCGTAATCTTATATTTAGGTATAAAGTCGATTTTGGTGTATATACACATTTAGCAATCGATATCGAAATGCTTCAGATCATTAGTTCAACATATTTAAGTTCATTAACCTTCTTTATCTTACTGAAGTTTACATAAAGCCAAAACGGTATAACGGCAGTGCATTTGGAAGAATTCCGTAAACTTATATTTAGGTAAAAAGTCGATTTTCTTGTATATACACATTTAGCTATCGATATCGAAATGCTTCAAATCATTCGTTTAATATATTTAAGTTAGTTAACTTTCTTTAACGTAATGAAGGTGATATAAAGCCATGGCGGCATAACGGTAAAGCATTTAGAAGAATTACGTTATCTTATATTTAGGTATAAAGTCGATTTTGTTGTATATACGCATTAAGCAATCGATATCGAAATGCTTCAAATCATTAGTTTAACATATTTAAGTTAATTAACCTTCTTTAACGTATTGAAGTTGATGTAAAGCCATGGCAGCATAACGACAATACATTTGGAAGAATTTCGTAGTCTTACATTTATGTATAAAGTCGATTTTCTTGTATATACACATTTAGCAATCGATATCGAAATGCTTCAAATCATTAGTTTAACATATTTAAGTTGATAAACCTTCTTTAACATACTGAAGTTCATATAAAGATATGGCGGCATAACGACAGTGCATTTGGAAGAATTCCGTAATCTTATATTTAGGTATAAAGTCGATTTTCTTGTATATACTGATTTAGCAATCGATATCGAAATGCTTCAAATCATTAGTTTAACATATTTAAGTTAATTAACCTAATTTTTCTTACTGAAGTTTACGTAAAGCTATAACGGTATAACGGCAGTGCATTTGGAAGAATTCCGTTATCTTATATTTAGGTATAAAGTCAATTTTGTTGTATATACACATTAGCAATCGATATCGAGATGGTTTAACTCATTAGTTTAATATATTTAAATTAATAAACGATCTGAAGTTGTCTTAAAGCCATGGCGGCATAACGGCAGTGCATTTAGAAGAATTCCGTAATCTTATATTTAGGTATAAAGTCGATTTTCTTGTATATACACATTTAGCAATCGATAACGAAATGCTTCAAATCATTAGTTTAACATATTTAAGTTAATCAACCTTCTTTAACGTATTGAAGTTGATATAAAGTCATGGCGGCATAACGGCAGTGCATTTAGAAGAATTCCGTAATGTTATAATTTTATATTTAGGTATAAAGTCGATTTTCTTGTATATACGCATTAAGCAATCGATAACGAAATGCTTCATATCATTAGTTTAACATATTTAAGTTAATTAGCCTTCTTTAACGTAATGAAGGTGACACAAAGACATGGCGGCATAACGACAGTACAGTTGGAAGAATTCCGTAATCTTATGTTTAGGTATAAATTCGATTTTCTTTTACATACACATTTAGCAAGCGATATCGAAATGCTTCAAATCATTAGTTTAACAAATTTAAGTTAATTAACCTTCTTTAACGTATTGAAGTTGATATAAAGCCATAACGGCATAACGACAGTACATTTGGAAGAATTCCGTAGTCTTATATTTAGGTATAAAGTCGATTTTCTTTTATATATGCATTAAGCAATAACGGTATAACGGCAGTGCATTTGGAAGAATTCCTTATACTTATATTTAGGTATAATGTCGATTTTGTTGTATTTGCACATTTAGCAATCGATATCGAGATGCTTCAACTCATTAAGTTAATATATTTAAGTTAATAAACGATCTGAAGTTGGCTTAAAGCCATGGCGGCATAACGGCAGTGCATTTAGAAGAATTCCGTAATCTTATATTTTGGTATAAAGTCGATTTTCTTGTATATACACATTTAGCAATCGATTACGAAATGCTTCAAATCATTAGTTTAACATATTTAAGTTAATCAACCTTCTTTAACGTATTGAAGTTGATATAAAGTCATGGAGGCATAACGGCAGTGCATTTAGAAGAATTCCGTAATCTTATATTTTGGTATAAAGTCGATTTTGTTGTATATACACATTTGCAATCGATATCGAGATGGTTAAACTAATTAGTGTAACATATTTTAGTTAATTAACCTTATTTTTCTTACTGAAGTCTACATTAAGCTATAACGGTATAACGGCAGTGCATTTTAAAGAGCTGGGTAATCTTATATTTAAGTATAAAGTCGATTTTCTTGTATTTACACATTTAACAATATACATCGAAATGCTTCAAATAACTGGTTTAGCATATTTAAGTTAATTAACTTAATGAAGTTTACATAAAGCCATAACGGCATAACGGCAGTATATTTATATGAATTCCGTTATCTTATATTTAGGTATAAAGTCGATTTTGTGGTACGTACGCATTTAGCAATCGATATCGAAATGCTTCAAATCATTAGTTTAACATATTTAAGTTAATTAACCTTCTTTAGCGTAATGAAGGTGATATAAAGCCATGGCGGCATAACGACAGTGCAGGTAGAAGAGTTCCGTAATCTTGTGTTAAGGTATAAAGTCGTTTTTGTTGTATATACGCATTTAGCAATCGATATCGAAATGCTTCAAATCATAAGTTTGACATATTTAAGTTAATTAACCTTCTTTAACGTATTGAAGTTGATATAAAGCCATGGCGGCCTAACGACAGTAAATTTGGAAGAATTCCGCAGTCTTATATTTAGGTATAAAGTCAATTTTCTTGTATATAAACATTTCGCAATCGATATCGAAATGCTTCAAATCATTCGCTTAACATATTTAAGTTAATAAACCTTCTTTAACCATCTGAAGTTGGCATATAGCCATGGCGGCATACGGCAGTGCATGTAGAAGAATTCCGTAATCTTATATTTAGGTATAAAGTCGATTTTCTTGTATATACACATTTAGCTATCGATATCGAAATGCTTCAAATTATTCGTTTAACATATTAATGTTAATAAACCTTCTTTAACGATCTGAAGTTGGCATATAGCCATGGCGGCATAATGGCAGTGGATGTAGAAGAATTCCGTAATCTTATATTTAGGTATAAAGTCGATTTTCTTGTATATACACATTTAGCTATCGATATCGAAATGCTTCATATCATTAGTTTAACATATTAAGTTAATAAACGCTTTTTAGCTTACTGAAGTCTACATAAAGCCTTAACGGTATAACGGCAGTGCATTTAGAAGAATTCCGTAATGTTATAATTTTATATTTAGGTACAAAGTCGATTTTCTTGTATTTACACATTTAGCAATCGATATCGTAATGCTTCATATAACTGGTTTAACATATTTAAGTTAATTAACCTTCTTTATCTTAATGAAGTTTACATAAAGTCATAACGGCATAACGGCAGTATATTTATATGAATTCCGTTATCTTATATTTAGGTATAATGTCAATTTATTGTACATACGCATTTAGAAATCGATATCGAAATGCTTCAAATTATTAGTTTAACATATTTAAGTTAATTAGCCTTCTTTAGCGTAATGAAGGTGTTATAAAGCCATGGCGGCATAACGACAGTACATTTGGAAGAATTCCGTAATCTTATGTTTAGGTATAAATTCGATTTTCTTTCACATACACATTTAGCTATCAATATCAAAATGCTTCAAATCATTAGTTTAACATATTTAGGTTAATTAACCTTCTTTAACGTATTGAAGTTGATATAAAGAAATGGCTTCATAACGGCAGTGCATTTAGAAGAATTCCGTAGTCTTATATTTAGGTATAAAGTCGATTTTCTTGTATTTACACATTAAGCAATTGATATCGAAATGCATCAGATAACTGGTTTAGCATATTTATGTTAATTAACCTTCTTTATATTACTAAAGTTTACATAAAGCCATAACGGTATAACGGCAGTACATTTATATGAATTCCGTTATCTTACATTTAGGTATAAAGTCGATTTTGTTGTACATACACATTTAGCAATCGATATTGAAATGCTCCAAATCATTAGTTTAACATATTTAAGTTAGTTAACCTTCTTTAACGTATTGAAGTCGATATAAAGCCATTGCGGCATAACGACAGTACATTTGGAAGAATTTCGTAATCTTATATTTAGGTATAAAGTCGAATTTGTTGTATATACACATTTAGCAATCGATAACGAAATGCTTCGAATCATTAGTTTAACATATTTAAGTTAATTAACCTTCTTTCTCTGACTGAAGTTTACATAAAGCCATAACGGTATAACGCCAGTGCATTTGGAAGAATTCCGTAAACTTATATTTAGGTATAATATCGATTTTGTTGTATATACACATTAAGCAATCGATATCGAGATGGTTCAACTAATTAGTTTAACATATTTAAGTTAATTAACCTTCTTTTTCTTACTGAAGTTTGCGAAAAGCCATAACGGTATAACGGCAGTGCATTTGGAAGAATTCCGTAATCTTATATTTAGGTAAAATCGATTTTCTTCTATACTCCTTTAGCTATCTATATCGAAATGCTTCAAATCATATGTTTAACATATTTAAGTTAATTAACCTTCTTTAACGTATTGAAGTTGATATAAAGCCATGGCGGCATAACGGCAGTACATTTGGAAGAATTTCGTAATCTTATATTTAGGTATAAAATCGATTATGTTGTATATACGCATTTAGCAATCGATATCGAAATGCTTCTAATCATTAGTTTAACATATTTACGTTAGTTAACCTTCTTTAACGTAATGAAGGTGATATAAAGCCATGGCGGCATAACGGCAGTGCATTTAGAAGAATTCCGTTATCGTATATTTATGTATAAAGTCGATTTTGTTGTATATACACATTTAGCAATCGATATCGAAATGCTTCAAATCATTAGTTTAACATATTTAAGTTAATTAACCTTTGTTATCTTACCGAAGTTTACATAAAGCCAAAACGGTATAACACCAGTTCATTTGGAAGAATTCCGTAAACTTATATTTAGGTAAAAAGTCGATTTTCTTGTATACGCCTTTAGCTATCGATATCGAAATGCTTCAAATCATTAGTTTAACATATTTAAGATCGTTAACCTTCTTTAACGTAATGAAGTTTACATAAAGCCATAACGGCATAACGGCAGTATATTTATATGAATTTCGTAATCTTATATTTATGTATAAAGTCGATTTTCTTGTACATACACATTTAGCAATCGATATCCAAATGTTTCAAATCATTAGTTTAACATATTTAAGTTCGTTAACCTTCTTTAACGTAACGAAGGTGATATAAAGCCATAGCGGCATAACGACAGTGCATTTAGAAGAATTCCGCTATCGTATATTTATGTATAAAGTCGATTTTGTTGTATATAGACATTTAGCAATCGATATCGAAATGCTTTAAATCATTAGTTTAACATATTTAAGTTAATAAACCTTCTTTAACGAACGGAAGTTGGCTTAAAGTCATGGCGGCATAACGGCAGTGCATTTAGAAGAATTCCGTAATCTTATATTTATGTATAAAGTCGATTTTCTTGTATATACACATTTAGCTATCGATATCGAAATGCTTCAAATCATTCGTTTAGCATATTTAAGTTCGTTAACCTTCTTTAACGAACGGAAGTTGGCTTATAGCCATGGCGGCATAATGACAGTGCATTTAGAAGAATTCCGTAATCTTATATTTAGGCATAAAACCGATTTTCTTAAATATTCACATTTAGCAAACGATAACGAAATGCTTCAAATCATTAGTTTAACATATTTAAGTAATGAAGGTGATATAAAGCCATGGCGGCATAACGGCAGTGCATTTGGAAGAATTCCGTAATCTTATATATAGGTAAAATTCGATTTTCTTGTATATACACATTTAGCTATCGATATCGAAATGCTTCAAATCATTAGTTTAACATATTTAAGTTCGTTAACCTTCTTTAACGTAATGAAGTTTACATAAAGCCATCACGGCATAACGGCAGTATATTTATATGAATTCCGTTATCTTATATTTAGGTACAAACTCGATTTTGTTGTACATACAAATTTTGCAATAGATATCGAATTGCTTCAAATCATTCGTTTAACATATTTAAGTTAGTTAACCTTCTTTAACGTAAGGAAGGTGTTATAAAGCCATGGCGGCATAACGACAGTGCATGCAGAAGAATTCCGTAATCTTATATTTAGGTATAAAGTCGATTTTGTTGTATATACACATTTAGCGGTCGATAACGAAATGCTTCAAATCATTAGTTTAACAAATTTAAGTTAATTAACCTTCTTTAACAAACTGAAGTTAACGTAAAGCCATAACGGTATAATGGCAGTGCATTTGGAAGAATTCCGTAATCTTATATTTAGGTATAAAGTCGATTTTCTTGTATTTACACTTTAAGCAATCGATATCGAAATGCTCAGATAACTGGTTTAGCATATTTAAGTTAATTAACCTTCTTTATCTTACTAAAGTTTACATAAAGCCATAACGGCATAACGGCAGTATATTTATATGAATTCCGTTATCTTATATTCAGGTATAAAGTCGATTTTGTTGTACATACACATTTAGCAATCGATATTGAAATGCTTCAAATCATTAGTTTAACATATTTAAGTTAATTAGCCTTCTTTAACGTAATGAAGGTGACATAAAGACATGGCGGCATAACGACAGTGCATGTAGAAGAATTCCGTAATCTTATATTTAGGTATATAGTCGATTTTCTTGTATTTACGCATTTAGCAATCGATATCGAAAATCTTCAAATCATTAGTTTAACATATTTAAGTTAGTTAACCTTCTTTAACGTAATGAAGGTGATATAAAGCCATGGCGGCATAACGACAATGCATGTAGAAGAATTCCGTAATCTTATATTTAGGTATATAGTCGATTTTCTTGTATTTACGCATTTAGCAATCGATATCGAAAATCTTCAAATCATTAGTTTAACATATTTAAGTTAGTTAACCTTCTTTAACGTAATGAAGGTGATATAAAGCCATGGCGGCATAACGACAGTGCATGTAGAAGAATTCCGTAATCTTATATTTAGGTATAAAGTCGATTTTTTTGTTTTAGCTGTCGATATCGAAATGCTTCAAATCATAAGTTTAACATATTAAGTTACTAAACATTTTTTAGCATACTGAAGTCTACGTAAAGCCTTAGCGGTTTAACGGCAGTGCATTTAGAAGAATTCCGTAATGTTATAATTTTATATTTAGGTATAAAATCGATTTTATGTATATACACATTTCGCAATCGATATCGAAATGCTTCAGATAACTGGTTTAACATATTTAAGTTAATAAACCTCCTTTAGAGAACTGAAGTTGACAAAAAGCCATAATTCCATAGTCTTATATTTAGGCATAAAGTCGATTTTGTTGTATATACACATTTAGCAATCGATATTGAGATGGTTCAACTCATTTGTTTAAATTATCTAACCAATGCTTTATGTTTGACCCACCTCGTTCTAATTGTTTAGCCGCTAGAGCGTTAGCAAAGTTGAAACAAAAATGTGACTATTACCAAGCAACTGATAGGAGTAGAAGAAAGATTAAAGACTTTCCTCAGAGCTCTTTAAATTATATAACCAATACTTTATGTTTGACCCACCTCGTTTCAATAGTTTAGCCGCTAGAGCGTTAGCAAAGTTGAAACAAAAATGTGACTATTTCCAAGCCCCTGATAGTAGTAGATGAAAGATTGAAGACTATTCTGAAAGCTCTTTAAATTATATAACTAATGCTTTATGTTTGACTAACCTCGTTTAAATAGTTTACCCGCTAGAGCATTAATAAAAAAGAGACAAAAATGTTACTATTTCCAAGCCCCTGATAGTAGTAGAAGAAAGATTGAAGACTTTTCTGAAAGCTCTTTAAATTATCTAACCAATGCTTTATGTTTGACCCAACTCGTTCCAATAGTTTAGCCGCCCTGATAGTAGTAGAACAAAGATTGAATACTCTCGTAAAAGCTCTTTAAATTATCTAACCAATGCCTTATGTTTGACCCACCTCGTTCCAATAGTTTAGCCGCTAGAGCGTTAGCAAAGTTGAAACAAAAATGTGACTATCACCAAGCCCCTGATAGGAGTAGAAGAAAGATTGAAGACTTTCTTGAGAGCTCTTTAAATTATCTAACCAATGCTTTATGTTTAAATACCTCGTTTAATAGTTTACCCAGAGCTTAAAATTTGGAACAAAAATTTGACTATTCCAAGCCCCGGGTAGAGTAGAAAAAAATTAAGACTTTCCTGAGAGCTCTTTAAATTATCTAACCAATCTTTATGTTTGACCACCTCTTTTAAAAGTTTACCCGCTAGAGCGTTAAAAAAGTGAAACAAAAATTGACTATTCCAACCCCCTGATAGGGGTAGAAAAAGTTTTAAACTTTCCTGAAGCTCTTTAAATTATCTAACCAAGCTTTATGTTTAACAACCCTCTTTTAAATAGTTTACCCGCTAGAGCTTAAAAAAGGAAAAAAAATGTGACTATTTCCAAGCCCCTGATAGAGTAGAAAAAAGATTGAAGACTTTTCTGAAAGCCCCTTAAATTACTAACCAATGCTTATGTTTGACTAACCTCGTTTAAATAGTTTACCCGCTAGAGCATTAATAAAAGTGAAACAAAAATGTGCCTATTTCCAAGCCCCTGATAGAGAGAATAAAGATTGAAGACTTTCCTGAGAGCTCTTTAAATTATCTAACCAACGCTTTATGTTTCCCCAACTCGTTCCAATAGTTTAGCCGCTAGACGTTAGCAAAGACTACTAAAGCCCCTGTAGGGAGAAGAAAGATTGAAGACTTTCTTGAGAGCCTTTAAATTATCTAACCAAGCTTTATGTTTAAACACTTTCAATAGTTTACCCAGACGTTAGCAAAGTTGAAACAAAAATGTGACTATTCCAAGCCCCGGGTAGAGAGAAGAAAAATTAAGACTTTCCTGAAGCTCTTTAAATTATCTAACCAATGCTCTATGTTTGACTACCTCGTTTAAAAGTTTACCCGCTAGAGCTTATAAAAGTGAAACAAAAATGTGACTATTCCAAGCCCCTGATAGTAGTAGAAGAAAGTTTTAAGACTTTCCTGAAGCTCTTTAAATTATCTAACCAATGCTTTATGTTTGCTAACCTCTTTAAATAGTTTACCCGCTAGAGCATTAATAAAAGTGAAACAAAAATGTGACTATTTCCAGGCCCCTGATAGGAGTAGAATAAAGATTGAAGACTTTCCTGAGAGCTCTTTAAATTATCTAACCAACGCTGTATGTTTGACCCAACTCGTTCCAATAGTTTAGCCGCTAGAGCGTTAGCAAAGTTGAAACAGAAATGTGACTATTGTTAAGCCCCTGGTAGGAGCAGAAGAAAGATTGAAGACTTTCCTGAGAGCTCTTTAATTTATCTAACCAAGGCTTTATGTTTGACCCAACTCGTTCCAATAGTTTAGCCGCTAGATCGTTAGCAAAGTTGAAACAAAAATGTGACTATTACCAAGCCCCTGATAGGAGTAGAAGAAAGATTGAAGACTTTCCTGAGAGCCCTTAAAATTATCTATCCAATGCTTTATGTTTGACCCAACTCGTTCCAATAGTTTAGCCGCCCTGATAGGAGTAGAAGAAAGATTAAAGACTTTTCTGAGAGCTCTTTAAATTATCTAACCAACGCTTTATGTTTGACCCAACTCGTTCCAATAGTTTAGCCGCTAGAGCGTTAGCAAAGTTGAAACAGAAATGTGACTATTGTTAAGCCCCTGGTAGGAGCAGAAGAAAGATTGAAGACTTTCCTGAGAGCTCTTTAAGTTATCTAACCAAGGCTTTATGTTTGAACTCGTTCCAATAGTTTAGCCGCTAGATCGTTAGCAAAGTTGAAACAAAAATGTGACTATTACCAAGCCCCTGATAGGAGTAGAAGAAAGATTGAAGACTTTCCTGAGAGCCCTTAAAATTATCTAACCAATGCTTTATGTTTGACCCAACTCGTTCCAATAGTTTAGCCGCCCTGATAGGAGTAGAAGAAAGATTGAAGACTTTCCTGAGAGCCCTTAAAATTATCTAACCAATGCTTTATGTTTGACCCAACTCGTTCCAATAGTTTATCCGCCCTGATAGGAGTAGAAGAAAGATTAAAGACTTTTCTGAAAGCTCTTTAAATTATCTAACCAATGCTTTATGTTTGACTAACCTCGTTTAAATAGTTTACCCGCTAAAGCATTAATAAAAGTGAAACAAAAATGTGACTATTTCCAAGCCCCTGATAGGAGTAGAATAAAGATTGAAGACTTTCCTGAGAGCTCTTTAAATTATCTAACCAACGCTTTATGTTTGACCCAACTCGTTCTAATTGTTTAGCCGCTAGAACGTTAGAAAGTTGAAACAAAAACGTGACTATTACCAAGCCCCTGATAGGAGTAGAAGAAAGATTTAAGACTTTCCTGAGAGCTCTTTAAATTATCTAACCAATGCTTTATGTTTGACTAACCTCGTTCAAATAGTTTACCTGCTAGAGCATTAATAAAAGTGAAACAAAAATGTGACTATTTCCAAGCCCCTGATAGGAGTAGAATAAAGATTGAAGACTTTCCTGAGAGCTCTTTAAATTATCTAACCAACGCTTTATGTTTGACGCAACTCGTTCCAATAGTTTAGCCGCTAGAGCGTTAGCAAAGTTGAAACAAAAATGTGACTATTTCCAAGCCCCTGATAGGAGTAGAATAAAGATTGAAGACTTTCCTGAGAGCTCTTTAAATTATCTAACCAACGCTTAATGTTTGACCCAACTCGTTCTAATTGTTTAGCCGCTAGAACGTTAGCAAAGTTGAAACAAAAATGTGACTATTACCAAGCCCCTGATAGGAGTAGAAGAAAGATTTAAGACTTTCCTGAGAGCTCTTTAAATTATCTAATCAATGCTTTATGTTTGACTACCTTCTTTTAAATAGTTTACCCGCTAGAGCATTAATAAGAGTGAAACAAAAATGTGACTATTTCCACGCCCCTGATAGGAGTAGAATAAATATTGAAGACTTACCTGAGAGCTCTTTAAATTATCTAACCAACGCTTTATGCTTGACCCAACTCGTTCCAATAGTTTAGCCGCTAGAGCGTTAGCAAAGTTGAAACAAAAATGTGACTATTTCCAAGCCCCTGATAGGAGTAGAATAAAGATTGAAGACTTTCCTGAGAGCTCTTTAAATTATCTAACCAATGCTTTATGTTTGACCTAACTCGGAGGATGGAGTCATGTGTAGAAGTTCACGCAAGTGAGGAAAGTTCTCTGATCGCCATTCACTTGGGAGTGGCCAGAAACGATTCTTTTACATATGACTCAAGCAGCTCACGACTTCCGGTCTTTGACCAAGTATCCTCTGGGTAGCCTAAGAACATCCGTTTGAAGGCGAGCTAAAGTGAGAAGGCGAAACACCCCTGCATAGGGTTGTGCGCTGGGTTTGGGACCCGCCACGTAAAAAAACACCCCCAATGAAAGACAACAACAAGCCTCGGATGAGTGACCCCCCTTTTGATGACGACCATGGCAAACGAAATAAGGACTATGATTTGAGGGCATGCACCTGGAATGTCCGGTCCCTTAATTGGGAAGGTGCCGCTGCCCAGCTGGTAGATGTCCTCGTAAAGATAAAGGCTGACATCACCGCCGTCCAAGAAATGCGATGGACGGGACAAGGACAGAGACGAGTAGGTCCTTGTGACATTTACTACAGTGGCCATATAAAGGAGCGCAAGTTTGGTGTTGGATTCGTGGTGGGAGAGAGACTCCGTCGCCGAGTACTATCATTCACTCCGGAGAATGAACGTCTAGCCACAATCCGCATCAAAGCGAGGTTCTTCAACATATCGCTGATTTGCGCCCACGCCCCGACGGAAGAGAAGGACGATGTGACCAAAGATGCCTTTTATGAGTGCTTGGAGCGCACTTATGAGAGATGCCCCCGCCACGATGTCAAAATCGTGCTTGGCGACTTCAATGCCAGGGTGGGCAAAGAAGGTATCTTTGGCACTACGGTCGGTAAATTCAGCCTCCACGCGGAAACATCCCCAAATGGGCTGAGGCTGATCGACTTCGCCGGGGCCCGAAATATGGTTATCTGTAGCACTAGATTCCAGCATAAGAAGATACATCAAGCTACCTGGCTGTCTCCAGATCGAAAAACCACCAACCAGATCGATCATGTTGTGATAGACGGAAGACACGTCTCCAGTGTTTTAGATGTGCGTGCGCTCCGAGGTCCTAACATCGACTCGGACCACTATATTGTTGCAGCCAAAATACGCACCCGCCTCTGTGCAGCAAAAAACGCACGCCAACAAACACAAGGATGGTTCGACGTCGAGAAGCTGCAATCACAACAGACAGCCGAACGTTTTTCTACTCGGCTTGCACTCCTGCTCTCTGAGAGCACTCGTCAACAACTCGGTATAAGGGAACTGTGGGACGGCATTTCAAACTCCTTACATACAGCTGCAACCGAAACCATTGGTTTTCGGAAAGTGCAGAAGAACAGCTGGTACGACGAGGAGTGCCGTGCCGCAGCGGAGAGAAAACAGGCTGCCTACCTCGCAACGTTACGATCGACCACAACACGTGCGGGATGGGATAGATAGCGAGAGTTGAAGAGGGAAGCGAGACGCATTTGTAGACAGAAAAAGAAAGAGGCCGAAATGCGTGAGTACGAAGAGCTTGATAAGCTGGCCGACAGGGGTAATGCTCGAAAATTCTACGAAAAGATGCGGCGGCTTACAGAAGGTTTCAAGACCGGAGCATACTCTTGTAGAACCCCCAAAGGTGATCTAGTTACCGATGCCCAGAGCATACTTAAATTATGGAGGGAACACTTCTCCAGCCTGCTGAATGGCAGTGAACGCACAACACCAGGAGAAAGCGAACCCGATACCCCAATCGATGACGATGGAGCAGACGTTCCATTGCCCGACCATGAAGAAGTTCGAATAGCAATTGCCCGCCTGAAAAACAACAAAGCGGCAGGGGCCGATGGATTGCCGGCCGAGCTATTCAAACACGGCGGCGAAGAGCTGATAAGGTGCATGCATCAGCTTCTTTGCAAAATATGGTCGGACGAAAGTATGCCCAACGATTGGAATTTAAGTGTGCTATGCCCAATCCACAAAAAAGGAGACCCCACAATCTGCGCCAACTACCGTGGGATTAGCCTCCTCAATATCGCATATAAGGTTCTGTCGAGCGTATTGTGTGAAAGATTAAAGCCCACCGTCAACAAACTGATTGGACCTTATCAGTGTGGCTTTAGACCTGGTAAATCAACAACCGACCAGATATTCACGATGCGGCAAATCTTGGAAAAGACCCGTGAAAGGAGAATCGACACACACCACCTCTTCGTCGATTTCAAAGCTGCTTTCGACAGCACGAAAAGGAGCTGCCTTTATGCCGCGATGTCTGAATTTGGTATCCCCGCAAAACTAATACGGCTGTGTAAACTGACGTTGAGCAACACAAAAAGCTCCGTCAGAATCGGGAAGGACCTCTCCGAGCCGTTCGATACCAAACGAGGTTTCAGACAAGGCGATTCCCTATCGTGCGACTTTTTCAACCTGCTTCTGGAGAAAATAGTTCGAGCTGCAGAACTTAACAGAGAGGGTACTATCTTTTATAAGAGTGTACAACTGCTGGCGTATGCCGATGATATTGATATCATCGGCCTCAACACCCGCGCCGTTAGTTCTGCTTTCTCCAGACTGGACAAGGAAGCAAAAGAAATGGGTCTGGCAGTGAACGAGGGCAAGACGAAATATCTCCTGTCATCAAACAAACAGTCGTCGCACTCGCGACTTGGCACTCACGTCACTGTTGACAGTCATAACTTTGAAGTTGTAGATAATTTCGTCTATCTTGGAACCAGCGTAAACACCACCAACAATGTCAGCCTAGAAATCCAACGCAGGATAACTCTTGCCAACAGGTGCTACTTCGGACTAAGTAGGCAATTGAGAAGCAAAGTCCTCTCTCGACAAACAAAAACCAAACTCTATAAGTCTCTCATAATTCCCGTCCTCCTATATGGTGCAGAGGCTTGGACGATGACAACAACCGATGAGTTGACGTTGCGAGTTTTCGAGAGAAAGGTTCTGCGAAAGATTTATGGTCCTTTGCGCGTTGGCCACGGCGAATATCGCATTCGATGGAACGATGAGCTGTACGAGATATATGACGACATTGACATAGTTCAGCGAATTAAAAGACAGCGGCTACGCTGGCTAGGTCATGTTGTCCGGATGGATGAAAACACTCCAGCTCTGAAAGTATTCGACGCAGTACCCGCCGCGGGAAGCAGAGGAAGAGGAAGACCTCCACTCCGTTGGAAGGACCAAGTAGAGAAGGACCTGGCCTCGCTTGGAATATCCAATTGGCGCCACGTAGCGAAGAGAAGAAACGACTGGCGCGCTGTTGTTGACTCGGCTATAATCGCGTAAGCGGTGTCTACGCCAGTAAAGAAGAAGAAGAACTCGTTCCAATAGTTTAGCCGCTAGAGCGTTAGCAAAGTTGAAACAAAAATGTGACTATTACCAAGCCCATGATAGTAGTAGAACAAAGATTGAATACTTTCCTGACAGCTCTTTAAATCATCTAACCAACGCTTTATGTGTGACTCACCTCGTTCAAACAGTTTACCCGCTAGAGCGTTATCAAAATTGAAACAAAAATGTGACTATTTCCAAGCCCCTGATAGTAGTAGAACAAAGATTGAAGACTTTCCTGACAGCTCTTTAAATTATCTAACCAACGCTTTATGTGTGACTCACCTCGTTCAAATAGTTTAGCCGCTAGAGCGTTAGCAAAGTTGAAACAAAAATGTGACTATTGCCAAGCCCCTGATAGGAATAGAAGAAAGACTGAAGACTTTCCTGAAAGCTCTTTAAATTATCTAACCAATGCTTTATGTTTGACCCACCTCGTTCCAATAGTTTAGCCGCTAGAACGTTAGCAAAGTTGAAACAAAAATGTGACTATTACCAAGCCCCTGATAGGAGTAGAATAAAGATTGAATACTTTCCTGACAGCTCTTTAAATTATCTAACCAAGGCTTTATGTTTGACTCACCTCGTTCAAACAGTTTACCCGCTAGAGCGTTATCAAAATTGAGAGCTCTTTAAATTATCTAACCAACGCTTTATGTTTGACCCAACTTGTTCTAATTGTTTAGCCGCTAGAGCGTTAGCAAAGTTGAAACAAAAATGTGACTATTTCCAAGCCCCTGATAGGAGTAGAATAAAGATTGAAGACTTTCCTGAGAGCTCTTTAAATTATCTAACCAACGCTTAATGTTTGACCCAACTCGTTCTAATTGTTTAGCCGCTAGAACGTTAGCAAAGTTGAAACAAAAATGTGACTATTACCAAGCCCCTGATAGGAGTAGAAGAAAGATTTAAGACTTTCCTGAGAGCTCTTTAAATTATCTAACCAATGCTTTATGTTTGACTACCCTCTTTTAAATAGTTTACCCGCTAGAGCATTAATAAAAGTGAAACAAAAATGTGACTATTTCCAAGCCCCTGATAGGAGTAGAATAAATATCGAAGACTTACCTGAGAGCTCTTTAAATTATCTAACCAACGCTTTATGCTTGACCCAACTCGTTCCAATAGTTTAGCCGCTAGAGCGTTAGCAAAGTTGAAACAAAAATGTGACTATTTCCAAGCCCCTGATAGGAGTAGAATAAAGATTGAAGACTTTCCTGAGAGCTCTTTAAATTATCTAACCAATGCTTTATGTTTGACCTAACTCGTTCCAATAGTTTAGCCGCTAGAGCGTTAGCAAAGTTGAAACAAAAATGTGACTATTACCAAGCCCATGATAGTAGTAGAACAAAGATTGAATACTTTCCTGACAGCTCTTTAAATCATCTAACCAACGCTTTATGTGTGACTCACCTCGTTCAAACAGTTTACCCGCTAGAGCGTTATCAAAATTGAAACAAAAATGTGACTATTTCCAAGCCCCTGATAGTAGTAGAACAAAGATTGAAGACTTTCCTGACAGCTCTTTAAATTATCTAACCAACGCTTTATGTGTGACTCACCTCGTTCAAATAGTTTAGCCGCTAGAGCGTTAGCAAAGTTGAAACAAAAATGTGACTATTGCCAAGCCCCTGATAGGAATAGAAGAAAGACTGAAGACTTTCCTGAAAGCTCTTTAAATTATCTAACCAATGCTTTATGTTTGACCCCCCTCGTTCCAATAGTTTAGCCGCTAGAACGTTAGCAAAGTTGAAACAAAAATGTGACTATTTCCATGCGCCTGATAGTAGTAGAACAAAGATTAAAGACTTTCCTGAGAGCCCTTTAAATTATCTAACCAATGCTTTATGTTTGACCCACCTCGATCTAATTGTTTAGCCGCTAGAGCGTTAGCAAAGTTGAAACAAAAATGTTACTATTACCAAGCCCCTGATAAGAGTAGAAGAAAGATTGAAGACTCTCCTGAGACCTCTTTAAATTATATAACCAATGCTTTATATTTGACCCACCTCGTTCCAATAGTTTAGCCGCTAGAGCGTTAGCAAAGTTGAAACAAAAATGTGACTATTACCAAGCCCCTGATAGGAGTAGAATAAAGATTGAATACTTTCCTGACAGCTCTTTAAATTATCTAACCAAGGCTTTATGTTTGACTCACCTCGTTCAAACAGTTTACCCGCTAGAGCGTTATCAAAATTGAGAGCTCTTTAAATTATCTAACCAACGCTTTATGTTTGACCCAACTCGTTCTAATTGTTTAGCCGCTAGAGCGTTAGCAAAGTTGAAACAAAAATGTGACTATTGCCAAGCCCGTGATAAGAGTAGAAGAAAGATTGAAGACTTTCTTGAGAGCTCTTTAAATTATCTAACCAACGCTTTATGTGTGACTCACCTCGTTCAAACAGTTTAGCCGCTAGAGCGTTAGCAAAGTTGAAACAAAAATGTGACTACTGCCAAGCCCCTGATAGGAGTAGAAGAAAGATTGAAGACTTTCCTGAGAGCTCTTTAAATTATCTAACCAACGCTTTATGTTTGACCCAACTCGTTCTAATTGTTTAGCCGCTAGAACGTTAGCAAAGTTGAAACAAAAATGTGACTATTACCAAGCCCCTGATAGGAGTAGAAGAAAGATTTAAAACTTTCCTGAGAGCTTTTTAAATTATCTAACCAACGCTTTATGTTTGACCCAACTCGTTCCAATAGTTTAGCCGCTAGATCGTTAGCAAAGTTGAAACAAAAATGTGACTATTACCAAGCCCCTGATAGGAGTAGAAGAAAGATTGAAGACTTTCCTGAGAGCCCTTAAAATTATCTAACCAATGCTTTATGTTTGACCCAACTCGTTCCAATAGTTTAGCCGCCCTGATAGGAGTAGAAGAAAGATTGAAGACTTTTCTTAAAGCTCGTTAAATTATCTAACCAATGCTTTATGTTTGACTAACCTCGTTTAAATAGTTTACCCGCTAGAGCATTAATAAAAGTGAAACAAAATTGTGACTATTTCCAAGCCCCTGATAGGAGTAGAATAAAGATTGAAGACTTTCCTGAGAGCTCTTTAAATTATCTAACCAACGCTTTATGTTTGACCCAACTGGTTCTAATTGTTTAGCCGCTAGAGCGTTAGCAAAGTTGAAACAAAAATGTGACTATTTCCAAGCCCCTGATAGGAGTAGAATAAAGATTGAAGACTTTTCTTGAGAGCTCTTTAAATTATCTAACCAACGCTTTATGTTTGACCCCACTCGTTCCAATAGTTTAGCCGCTAGAGCGTTAGCAAAGTTGAAACAAAAATGTGACTATTTCCAAGCCCCTGATAGGAGTAGAATAAAGATTGAAGACTTTCCTGAGAGCTCTTTAAATTATCTAACCAACGCTTTATGTTTGACCCAACTCGTTCCAATAGTTAAGCCGCTAGAGCGTTAGCAAAGTTGAAACAAAAATGTGACTATTACCAAGCCCATGATAGTAGTAGAACAAAGATTGAATACTTTCCTGACAGCTCTTTAAATCATCTAACCAACGCTTTATGTGTGACCCACCTCGTTCAAACAGTTTACCCGCTAGAGCGTTATCAAAATTGAAACAAAAATGTGACTATTTCCAAGCCCCTGATAGTAGTAGAACAAAGATTGAAGACTTTCCTGACAGCTCTTTGAATTATCTAACCAACGCTTTATGTGTGACTCACCTCGTTCAAATAGTTTAGCCGCTAGAGCGTTAGCAAAGTTGAAACAAAAATGTGACTATTGCCAAGCCCCTGATAGGAATAGAAGAAAGACTGAAGACTTTCCTGAAAGCTCTTTAAATTATCTAACCAATGCTTTATGTTTGACCCACCTCTTTCCAATAGTTTAGCCGCTAGAGCGTTAGCAAAGTTGAAACAAAAATGTGACTATTTCCATGCGCCTGATAGTAGTAGAAAAAAGATTGAAGACTTTCCTGAGAGCCCTTTAAATTATCTAACCAATGCTTTATGTTTGACCCACCTCGATCTAATTGTTTAGCCGCTAGAGCGTTAGCAAAGTTGAAACAAAAATGTGACTATTACCAAGCCCCTGATAAGAGTAGAAGAAAGATTGAAGACTTTCCTGAGACCTCTTTAAATTATATAACCAATGCTTTATGTTTGACCCACCTCGTTCCAATAGTTTAGCCGCTAGAGCGTTAGCACAGTTGAAACAAAAATGTGACTATTACCAAGCCCCTGATAGGAGTAGAATAAAGATTGAATACTTTCCTGACAGCTCTTTAAATTATCTAACCAACGCTTTATGTTTGACTCACCTCGTTCAAACAGTTTACCCGCTAGAGCGTTATCAAAATTGAGAGCTCTTTAAATTATCTAACCAACGCTTTATGTTTGACCCAACTCGTTCTAATTGTTTAGCCGCTAGAGCGTTAGCAAAGTTGAAACAAAAATGTGACTATTGCCAAGCCCGTGATAAGAGTAGAAGAAAGATTGAAGACTTTCTTGAGAGCTCCTTAACTTATCTAACCAACGCTTTATGTGTGACTCACCTCGTTCAAACAGTTTAGCCGCTAGAGCGTTAGCAAAGTTGAAACAAAAATGTGACTATTGCCAAGCTCCTGATAGTAGTAGAACAAAGATTGAATACTTTCCTGACAGCTCTTTAAATTATCTAACCAATGCTTTATGTTTGACCCACCTCGTTCCAATAGTTTAGCCGCTAGAGCGTTAGCAAAGTTGAAACAAAAATGTGACTATTTCCAAGCCCCTGATAGGAGTAGAATAAAGATTGAAGACTTTCCTGAGAGCTCTTTAAATTATCTAACCAACGCTTTATGTTTGACCCAACTCGTTCCAATAGTTTAGCCGCTAGAGCGTTAGCAAAGTTGAAACAAAAATGTGACTATTTCCAAGCCCCTGATAGGAGTAGAAGAAAGATTGAAGACTTTCCTGAGAGCTCTTTAAATTATCTAACCAACGCTTTATGTTTGACCAAACCCTGGTTCTAATTGTTTAGCCGCTAGAGCGTTAGCAAAGTTGAAACAAAAATGTGACTATTTCCAAGCCCCTGATAGGAGTAGAATAAAGATTGAAGACTTTCCTGAGAGCTCTTTAAATTATCTAACCAACGCTTTATGTTTGGCCCAACTCGTTCCAATAGTTTAGTCGCTAGAGCGTTAGCAAAGTTGAAACAAAAATTTGACTATTTCCAAGCCCCTGATGGGTAGTAGAATAAAGATTGAAGACTTTCCTGAGAGCTCTTTAAATTATCTAACCAACGCTTTATGTTTGCCCTAAACCTCGTTCCAATAGTTTAGCCGCTAGAGCGTTAGCAAAGTTGAAACAAAAATGTGACTATTGCCAAGCCCCTGATAGTAGTAGAAGAAAGATTGAATACTTTCCTAAACAGCTCTTTAAATTATCTAACCAATGCTTTATGTTTGACCCAACTCGTTCCAATAGTTTAGCCGCTAGAGCGTTAGCAAAGTTGAAACAAAAATGTGACTATTTCCAAGCCCCTGATAGGAGTAGAATAAAGATTGAAGACTTTCCTGAGAGCTCTTTAAATTATCTAACCAACGCTTTATGTTTGACCCAACTCGTTCCAATAGTTTAGCCGCTAGAGCGTTAGCAAAGTTGAAACAAAAATGTGACTATTACCAAGCCCCTGATAGGAGTAGAAGAAAGATTGAAGACTTTCCTGAGAGCCCTTAAATTATCTAACCAATGCTTTATGTTTGACCCAACTTGTTCAAAGTTTAGCCCAGAGCGTTAGCAAAGTTGAAACAAAATGTGACTATTGCCAAGCCCTGATAGGAGTAGAAGAAAGATTGAAGACTTTCCTGAGAGCTCTTTAAATTATCTAACCAACGCTTTATGTTTGACCCAACTCGTTCCAATAGTTTAGCCGCTAGAGCGTTAGCAAAGTTGAAACAAAAATGTGACTATTTCCAAGCCCCTGATAGGAGTAGAAGAAAGATTGAAGACTTTCCTGAGAGCTCTTAAATTATCTAACCAATGCTTTATGTTTGACCCAACTGTTCAATAGTTTAGCCGCTAGAGCGTTAGCAAAGTTGAAACAAAAATGTGACTATTCCAAGCCCCTGAAGGAAGAAAAAGATTGAAGACTTTCCTGAAAGCTCTTTAAATTATCTAACCAATGCTTTATGTTTGACCCAACTCGTTCCAATAGTTTAGCCGCTAGAGCGTTAGCAAAGTTGAAACAAAAATGTGACTATTTCCAAGCCCCTGATAGGAGTAGAATAAAGATTGAAGACTTTCCTGAGAGCTCTTTAAATTATCTAACCAACGCTTTATGTTTGACCCAACTCGTTCCAATAGTTTAGCCGCTAGAGCGTTAGCAAAGTTGAAACAAAAATGTGACTATTACCAAGCCCCTGATAGGAGTAGAATAAAGATTGAAGACTTTCCTGAGAGCTCTTTAAATTATCTAACCAACGCTTTATGTTTGACCCAACTCGTTCCAATAGTTTAGCCGCTAGAGCGTTAGCAAAGTTGAAACAGAAATGTGACTATTGCCAAGCCCCTGGTAGGAGTAGAAGCACGATTGAAGACTTTCCTGAGAGCCCTTTAAATTATCTAACCAACGCTTTATGTTTGACCCAACTCGTTCCAATAGTTTAGCCGCTAGATCGTTAGCAAAGTTGAAACAAAAATGTGACTATTACCAAGCCCCTGATAGGAGTAGAAGAAAGATTGAAGACTTTCCTGAGAGCCCTTAAATTTATCTAACCAATGCTTTATGTTTGACCCAACTCGTTCCAATAGTTTAGCCCCTGATAGGAGTAGAAGAAAGATTGAAGACTTTTCTGAAAGCTCGTTAAATTATCTAACCAATGCTTTATGTTTGACTAACCTCGTTTAAATAGTTTACCCGCTAGAGCATTAATAAAAGTGAAACAAAAATGTGACTATTTCCAAGCCCCTGATAGGAGTAGAAGAAAGATTGAAGACTTTCCTGAGAGCTCTTTAAATTATCTAACCAACGCTTTATGTTTGACCCAACTGGTTCTAATTGTTTAGCCGCTAGAGCGTTAGCAAAGTTGAAACAAAAATGTGACTATTTCCAAGCCCCTGATAGGAGTAGAATAAAGATTGAAGACTTTCCTGAGAGCTCTTTAAATTATCTAACCAACGCTTTATGTTTGACCCAACTCGTTCCAATAGTTTAGCCGCTAGAGCGTTAGCAAAGTTGAAACAAAAATGTGACTATTTCCAAGCCCCTGATAGGAGTAGAAGAAAGATTGAAGACTTTCCTGAGAGCCCTTTAAATTATCTAACCAACGCTTTATGTTTGACCCAACTGTTCAATTGTTTAGCCGCTAGAGCGTTAGCAAAGTTGAAACAAAAATCCCCCCCCCCCCCCCCCCCCCCCCCCCCCCCCCCCCCCCCCCCCCCCCCCCCCCCCCCCCCCCCCCCCCCCCCCCCCCCTGATAGGAGTAGAATAAAGATTGAAGACTTTCCTGAGAGCTCTTTAAATTATCTAACCAACGCTTTATGTTTGGCCAACTCGTTCCAATAGTTTAGTCGCTAGAGCGTTAGCAAGTTGAAACAAAAATTTGACTATTTCCAAGCCCCTGATAGGAGTAGAATAAAGATTGAAGACTTTCTGAGAGCTCTTAAATTATCTAACCAACGCTTTATGTTTGACCCAACTCGTTCCAATACTTTAGCCGCTAGAGCGTTAGCAAAGTTGAAACAAAAATGTGACTATTACCAAGCCCATGATAGTAGTAGAACAAAGATTGAATACTTTCCTGACAGCTCTTAAATTATCTAACCAATGCTTTATGTTTGACCCACCTCGCTCCAATAGTTTAGCCGCTAGAGCGTTAGCAAAGTTGAAACAAAAATGTGACTATTTCCAAGCCCCTGATAGGAGTAGAATAAAGATTGAAGACTTTCCTGAGAGCTCTTTAAATTATCTAACCAACGCTTTATGTTTGACCCAACTCGTTCCAATAGTTTAGCCGCTAGAGCGTTAGCAAAGTTGAAACAAAAATGTGACTATTTCCAAGCCCCTGATAGGAGTAGAATAAAGATTGAAGACTTTCCTGAGAGCTCTTTAAATTATCTAACCAACGCTTTATGTGTGACTAACCTTGTTCAAACAGTTTAGCCGCTAGAGCGTTAGCAAAGTTGAAACAAAAATGTGACTATTGCCAAGCCCGTGATAGGAGTAGAAGAAAGATTTAAGACTTTCCTGAGACCCTCTTTAAATTATCTAACCAACGCTTTATGTTTGACCCAACTCGTTCCAATAGTTTAGCCGCTAGAGCGTTAGCAAAGTTGAAACAAAAATGTGACTATTACCAAGCCCCTGATAGTAGTAGAATAAAGATTGAAGACTTTCCTGAGAGCTCTTTAAATTATCTAACCAACGCTTTATGTTTGACCCAACTCGTTCCAATAGTTTAGCCGCTAGAGCGTTAGCAAAGTTTAAACAGAAATGTGACTATTGCCAAGCCCCTGGTAGGAGTAGAAGCACGATTGAAGACTTTCCTGAGAGCCCTTTAAATTATCTAACCAACGCTTTATGTTTGACCCAACTCGTTCCAATAGTTTAGCCGCTAGATCGTTAGCAAAGTTGAAACAAAAATGTGACTATTACCAAGCCCCTGATAGGAGTAGAAGAAAGATTGAAGACTTTCCTGAGAGCCCTTAAATTTATCTAACCAATGCTTTATGTTTGACCCAACTTGTTCCAATAGTTTAGACGCCCTGATAGGAGTAGAAGAAAGATTGAAGACTTTTCTGAAAGCTCGTTAAATTATCTAACCAATGCTTTATGTTTGACTAACCTCGTTTAAATAGTTTACCCGCTAGAGCATTAATAAAAGTGAAACAAAAATGTGACTATTTCCAAGCCCCTGATAGGAGTAAAATAAAGATTGAAGACTTTCCTGAGAGCTCTTTAAATTATCTAACCAACGCTTTATGTTTGACCCAACTAGTTCCAACAGTTTAGCCGCTAGAGCGTTAGCAAAGTTGAAACAAAAATGTGACTATTACCAAGCCCCTGATAGTAGTAGAACAAAGATTGAATACTTTCCTGACAGCTCTTTAAATCATCTAACCAATGCTTTATGCTTGACCCAACTTGTTCCAATAGTTTAGACCCCCTGATAGGAGTAGAAGAAAGATTGAAGACTTTTCTGAAAGCTCGTTAAATTATCTAACCAATGCTTTATGTTTGACTAACCTCGTTTAAATAGTTTACCCGCTAGAGCATTAATAAAAGTGAAACAAAAATGTGACTATTACCAAGCCCCTGATAAGAGTAGAAGAAAGATTGAAGACTTTCCTGAGACCTCTTTAAATTATATAACCAATGCTTTATGTTTGACCCACCTCGTTCCAATAGTTTAGCCGCTAGAGCGTTAGCACAGTTGAAACAAAAATGTGACTATTACCAAGCCCCTGATAGGAGTAGAATAAAGATTGAATACTTTCCTGACAGCTCTTTAAATTATCTAACCAACGCTTTATGTTTGACTCACCTCGTTCAAACAGTTTACCCGCTAGAGCGTTATCAAAATTGAGAGCTCTTTAAATTATCTAACCAACGCTTTATGTTTGACCCAACTCGTTCTAATTGTTTAGCCGCTAGAGCGTTAGCAAAGTTGAAACAAAAATGTGACTATTGCCAAGCCCGTGATAAGAGTAGAAGAAAGATTGAAGACTTTCTTGAGAGCTCCTTAACTTATCTAACCAACGCTTTATGTGTGACTCACCTCGTTCAAACAGTTTAGCCGCTAGAGCGTTAGCAAAGTTGAAACAAAAATGTGACTATTGCCAAGCTCCTGATAGGAGTAGAAGAAAGATTGAAGACTTTCCTGAGAGCTCTTCAAATTATCTAACCAACGCTTAATGTTTGACCCAACTCGTTCTAATTGTTTAGCCGCTAGAGCGTTAGCAAAGTTGAAACAAAAATGTGACTATTGCCAAGCCCGTGATAAGAGTAGAAGAAAGATTTAAGACTTTCCTGAGAGCTTTTTAAATTATCTAACCAACGCTTTATGTTTGACCCAACTCGTTCCAATAGTTTAGCCGCTAGATCGTTAGCAAAGTTGAAACAAAAATGTGACTATTACCAAGCCCCTGATAGGAGTAGAAGAAAGGTTGAAGACTTTCCTGAGAGCCCTTAAAATTATCTAACCAATGCTTTATGTTTGACCCAACTCGTTCCAATAGTTTAGCCGCCCTGATAGGAGTAGAAGAAAGATTGAAGACTTATCTTAAAGCTCGTTAAATTATCTAACCAATGCTTTATGTTTGACTAACCTCGTTTAAATAGTTTACCCGCTAGAGCATTAATAAAAGTGAAACAAAAATGTGACTATTTCCAAGCCCCTGATAGGAGTAGAAGAAAGATTGAAGACTTTCCTGAGAGCTCTTAAAATTATCTAACCAATGCTTTATGTTTGACCCAACTGGTTCTAATTGTTTAGCCGCTAGAGCGTTAGCAAAGTTGAAACAAAAATGTGACTATTTCCAAGCCCCTGATAGGAGTAGAATAAAGATTGAAGACTTTCCTGAGAGCTCTTTAAATTATCTAACCAACGCTTTATGTTTGACCCAACTCGTTCCAATAGTTTAGCCGCTAGAGCGTTAGCAAAGTTGAAACAAAAATGTGACTATTTCCAAGCCCCTGATAGGAGTAGAAGAAAGATTGAAGACTTTCCTGAGAGCTCTTAAAATTATCTAACCAATGCTTTATGTTTGACCCAACTGGTTCTAATTGTTTAGCCGCTAGAGCGTTAGCAAAGTTGAAACAAAAATGTGACTATTTCCAAGCCCCTGATAGGAGTAGAATAAAGATTGAAGACTTTCCTGAGAGCTCTTTAAATTATCTAACCAACGCTTTATGTTTGACCCAACTCGTTCCAATAGTTTAGCCGCTAGAGCGTTAGCAAAGTTGAAACAAAAATGTGACTATTTCCAAGCCCCTGATAGGAGTAGAATAAAGATTGAAGACTTTCGTGAGAGCTCTTTAAATTATCTAACCAACGCTTTATGTTTGACCCAACTCGTTCCAATACTTTAGCCGCTAGAGCGTTAGCAAAGTTGAAACAAAAATGTGACTATTACCAAGCCCATGATAGTAGTAGAACAAAGATTGAATACTTTCCTGACAGCTCTTTAAATTATCTAACCAATGCTTTATGTTTGACCCACCTCGTTCCAATAGTTTAGCCGCTAGAGCGTTAGCAAAGTTGAAACAAAAATGTGACTATTTCCAAGCCCCTGATAGGAGTAGAATAAAGATTGAAGACTTTCCTGAGAGCTCTTTAAATTATCTAACCAACGCTTTATGTTTGACCCAACTCGTTCCAATAGTTTAGCCGCTAGAGCGTTAGCAAAGTTGAAACAAAAATGTGACTATTTCCAAGCCCCTGATAGGAGTAGAAGAAAGATTGAAGACTTTCCTGAGAGCTCTTTAAATTATCTAACCAACGCTTTATGTTTGACCCAACTGGTTCTAATTGTTTAGCCGCTAGAGCGTTAGCAAAGTTGAAACAAAAATGTGACTATTTCCAAGCCCCTGATAGGAGTAGAATAAAGATTGAAGACTTTCCTGAGAGCTCTTTAAATTATCTAACCAACGCTTTATGTTTGGCCCAACTCGTTCCAATAGTTTAGTCGCTAGAGCGTTAGCAAAGTTGAAACAAAAATTTGACTATTTCCAAGCCCCTGATAGGAGTAGAATAAAGATTGAAGACTTTCCTGAGAGCTCTTTAAATTATCTAACCAACGCTTTATGTTTGACCCAACTCGTTCCAATACTTTAGCCGCTAGAGCGTTAGCAAAGTTGAAACAAAAATGTGACTATTACCAAGCCCATGATAGTAGTAGAACAAAGATTGAATACTTTCCTGACAGCTCTTTAAATTATCTAACCAATGCTTTATGTTTGACCCACCTCGCTCCAATAGTTTAGCCGCTAGAGCGTTAGCAAAGTTGAAACAAAAATGTGACTATTTCCAAGCCCCTGATAGGAGTAGAATAAAGATTGAAGACTTTCCTGAGAGCTCTTTAAATTATCTAACCAACGCTTTATGTTTGACCCAACTCGTTCCAATAGTTTAGCCGCTAGAGCGTTAGCAAAGTTGAAACAAAAATTTGACTATTTCCAAGCCCCTGATAGGAGTAGAATAAAGATTGAAGACTTTCCTGAGAGCTCTTTAAATTATCTAACCAACGCTTTATGTGTGACTAACCTTGTTCAAACAGTTTAGCCGCTAGAGCGTTAGCAAAGTTGAAACAAAAATGTGACTATTGCCAAGCCCGTGATAGGAGTAGAAGAAAGATTTAAGACTTTCCTGAGAGCTCTTTAAATTATCTAACCAACGCTTTATGTTTGACCCAACTCGTTCCAATAGTTTAGCCGCTAGAGCGTTAGCAAAGTTGAAACAAAAATGTGACTATTTCCAAGCCCCTGATAGTAGTAGAACAAAGATTGAAGACTTTCCTGACAGCTCTTTAAATTATCTAACCAACGCTTTATGTGTGACTCACCTCGTTCAAATAGTTTAGCCGCTAGAGCGTTAGCAAAGTTGAAACAAAAATGTGACTATTGCCAAGCCCCTGACAGGAACAGAAGAAAGACTGAAGACTTTCCTGAAAGCTCTTTAAATTATCTAACCAATGCTTTATGTTTGACCCAACTCGTTCCAATAGTTAAGCCGCTAGAGCGTTAGCAAAGTTGAAACAAAAATGTGACTATTTCCAAGCCCCTGATAGGAGTAGAATAAAGATTGAAGACTTTCCTGAGAGCTCTTTAAATTATCTAACCAACGCTTTATGTTTGACCCAACTCGTTCCAATAGTTTAGCCGCTAGAGCGTTAGCAAAGTTGAAACAAAAATGTGACTATTACCAAGCCCCTGATAGGAGTAGAAGAAAGATTGAAGACTTTCCTGAGAGCCCTTAAATTTATCTAACCAATGCTTTATGTTTGACCCAACTTGTTCCAATAGTTTAGCCTCAGAGCGTTAGCAAAGTTGAAACAGAAATGTGACTATTGCCAAGCCCCTGGTAGGAGTAGAAGCACGATTGAAGACTTTCCTGAGAGCCCTTTAAATTATCTAACCAACGCTTTATGTTTGACCCAACTCTTTCCAATAGTTTAGCCGCTAGATCGTTAGCAAAGTTGAAACAAAAATGTGACTATTACCAAGCCCCTGATAGGAGTAGAAGAAAGATTGAAGACTTTCCTGAGAGCCCTTAAATTTATCTAACCAATGCTTTATGTTTGACCCAACTTGTTCCAATAGTTTAGACCCCCTGATAGGAGTAGAAGAAAGATTGAAGACTTTTCTGAAAGCTCGTTAAATTATCTAACCAATGCTTTATGTTTGACTAACCTCGTTTAAATAGTTTACCCGCTAGAGCATTAATAAAAGTGAAACAAAAATGTGACTATTTCCAAGCCCCTGATAGGAGTAAAATAAAGATTGAAGACTTTCCTGAGAGCTCTTTAAATTATCTAAACAACGCTTTATGTTTGACCCAACTCGTTCCAATAGTTTAGCCGCTAGAGCGTTAGCAAAGTTGAAACAAAAATGTGACTATTACCAAGCCCCTGATAGTAGTAGAATAAAGATTGAAGACTTTCCTGAGAGCTCTTTAAATTATCTAACCAACGCTTTATGTTTGACCCAACTCGTTCCAATAGTTTAGCCTCAGAGCGTTAGCAAAGTTTAAACAGAAATGTGACTATTGCCAAGCCCCTGGTAGGAGTAGAAGCACGATTGAAGACTTTCCTGAGAGCCCTTTAAATTATCTAACCAACGCTTTATGTTTGACCCAACTCGTTCCAATAGTTTAGCCGCTAGATCGTTAGCAAAGTTGAAACAAAAATGTGACTATTACCAAGCCCCTGATAGGAGTAGAAGAAAGATTGAAGACTTTCCTGAGAGCCCTTAAATTTATCTAACCAATGCTTTATGTTTGACCCAACTTGTTCCAATAGTTTAGACGCCCTGATAGGAGTAGAAGAAAGATTGAAGACTTTTCTGAAAGCTCGTTAAATTATCTAACCAATGCTTTATGTTTGACTAACCTCGTTTAAATAGTTTACCCGCTAGAGCATTAATAAAAGTGAAACAAAAATGTGACTATTTCCAAGCCCCTGATAGGGGTAAAATAAAGATTGAAGACTTTCCTGAGAGCTCTTTAAATTATCTAACCAACGCTTTATGTTTGACCCAACTCGTTCCAACAGTTTAGCCGCTAGAGCGTTAGCAAAGTTGAAACAAAAATGTGACTATTACCAAGCCCCTGATAGTAGTAGAACAAAGATTGAATACTTTCCTGACAGCTCTTTAAATCATCTAACCAACGCTTTATGTTTGACTCACCTCGTTCAAACAGTTTACCCGCTAGAGCGTTATCAAAATTGAAACAAAAATGTGACTATTTCCAAGCCCCTGATAGTAGTAGAACCAAGATTGAAGACTTTCCTGACAGCCCTTTAAATTATCTAACCAACGCTTTATGTGTGACTCACCTCGTTCAAATAGTTTAGCCGCTAGAGAGTTAGCAAAGTTGAAACAAAAATGTGACTATTGCCAAGCCCCTGATAGGAATAGAAGAAAGACTGAAGACTTTCCTGAAAGCTCTTTAAATTATCTAACCAATGCTTTATGTTTGACTCACCTCGTTCCAATAGTTTAGCCGCTAGAGCGTAAGCAAAGTTGAAACAAAAATGTGACTATTTCCATGCCCCTGATAGTAGTAGAACAAAGATTAAAGACTTTCCTGAGAGCCCTTTAAATTATCTAACCAATGCTTTATGTTTGACCCAACTGGTTCTAATTGTTTAGCCGCTAGAGCGTTAGCAAAGTTGAAACATAAATGTGACTATTACCAAGCCCCTGATAGGAGTAGAAGAAAGATTGAAGACTTTCCTGAGAGCCCTTAAAATTATCTAACCAATGCTTTATGTTTGACCCAACTCGTTCCAATAGTTTAGCCGCCCTGATAGGAGTAGAAGAAAGATTGAAGACTTTCCTGAGACCTCTTTAAATTATATAACCAATGCTTTATGTTTGACCCACCTCGTTCCAATAGTTAAGCCGCTAGAGCGTTAGGTTTATTAACTTAAATATGTTAAACTAATGATTTGAAGCATTTCGATATCGCTTGCTAAATGTGTATATACAAGAAAATCGATTTTATACCTAAATATAAGACTACGGAATTCTTCCAAATGTACTGTCGTTATGCCGCCATGGCCTTAAGCCAACTTCAGTTCGTTAAAGAAGGTTTATTAACTTAGACATGTTAAACTAACGATTTGAAGCATTTCGTTATCGATTGCTAAATGTGTATATACAAAAAAATCGACTTTATACCTAAATATAAGATTACGGAATGCTTCTAAATGCACTGTCGTTATGCCGTCATGGCTTTATATCACCTTCATTACGTTAAAGAAGGTTAATTAACTTAAATATGTTAACTAATGATTTGAAGCATTTCGATATCGATTGCTAAATGTGTATGTACAACAAAATCTACTTTATACCTAAATATAAGATTACGAAATTCTTCCAGATCTACTGTCGTTATGCCGCCATGGCTTTATATCAACTTCAATACGTTAAAGAAGGTTAATTAACTTAAATATGTTAAACTAATGATTTGAAGCATTTCGATATCGATTGCTAGATGCGTATATAAAAAAAAATCGACTTTATACTTAAATATAAGATTACGGAATTCTTCTAAATGCACTGTCGTTATGCCGCCATGGCTTTATATCAACCTTAATACGTTAAAGAAGTTTAATTAACTTAAATATGTTAAACTAATGATTTGAAGCATTTCGATATAGATTGCTAAATGTGTATATACAAGAAAATCGACTTTATACCTAAATATAAGATAACGGAATTCATATAAATATACTGCCGTTATGCCGTTATTGCTTTATGTAAACTTCAGTAAGATAAAGAAGGTTAATTAACTTAAATATGCTAAGCAAGTTATTTGATGCATTTCGATATCGATTGCTAAATGTGTAAATACAAGAAAATCGATTTTATAACTAAATATAAAATTATAAGATTACGGAGTTCTTCTAAATGCACTGCTGTTATACCGTTAAGGCCTTATGTAGACTTATGTAAGCTAAAAAGCGTTTATTAACTTAATGTGTTTAAATAATGATTTGAAGCATTTCGATATCGATAGCTAAATGTGTATATACAAGAAAACCGACTTTATACCTAAATATAAGATAACGGAATTCTTCTAAATGCACAGCCGTTATGCCGCCATGGATATGTTAAACTAATGAGTTGAAGCATCTCGATATCGATAGCTAAAGGTGTATATACAAGAAAATCGATTTTATACCTAAATATAAGATTACGGAATTCTTCTAAATGCACTGCCGTTATGCCGCCATGGCCTTAAGCCAACTTCAGTTCGCTAAAGAAGGTTTATTAACTTAGATATGTTAAACTAACGATTTGAAGCATCTCGTTATCGATTGCTAAATGTTTATATACAAGAAAAATTGACTTTATACCTAAATATAAGACTGCGGAATTCTTCCAAATGTACTGTCGTTATGCCGCCATGGCTTTATATCAACTTCAATACGTTAAAGAAGGTTAATTAACTTAATTATGTTAAACTAATGATTTGAAGCATTTCGATATCGATAGCTAAATGCGCATATACAACAAAATCGACTTTATACCTAAATATAAGATTACGGAATGCTTCTAAATGCACTGTCGTTATGCCGCCATGGCTTTATATCACCTTCATTACGTTAAAGAAGGTTAATTAACTTATATATGTTAAACTAATGATTTGAAGCATTTCGATAGCGATTGCTAAATGTGTATGTACAACAAAATCTACTTTATACCTAAATATAAGATAACGGAATTCATATAAGTATACTGCCGTTATGCCGTTATGGCTTTATGTAAACTTCAGTAAGATAAAGAAGGTTAATTAACTTAATTATGCTAAACCAGTTATTTGAAGCATTTAAATATAAAATTAAAACATTACGGAATTCTTCTAAATGCACTGCCGTTATACCGTTAAGTCTTTATGTAGACTTCAGTAAGCTAAAAAGCGTTTATTAACTTAATAAGTTAAACTAATGATATGAAGCATTTCGATATCGATAGCTAAATGTGTATATACAAGAAAATCGACTTTATACCTAAATATAAGATTACGGAATTCTTCTACATGCACTGTCGTTATGCCGCCATGGCTTTATGCCAACTTCCGTTCATTAAAGATGGTTTATTAACTTAAATATGTTAAACTAATGATTTGAAGCATTTCGGTATCGATTGCTAAATGTGTATATACAAGAAAATCGGCTTTATACCCGAATATAAGATAACGGAATTCTTCTACATGCACTGCCGTTATGCCGCCATAGCTTTATGCTAACTTGAGTTCGTTAAAGAAGGTTTATTAACTTAAATGTGTTAAACTAATAGGTGAAGCATCTCGATATCGATTGCTAAATATGTATATACAACCAAATCGAGTTTATACCTAAATATAAGTTTACGGAATTCTTCCAAATGCTCTGCCGTTATACCGTTATGGCTTTATGTAAACATCAGTAAGGTAAAGAAGGTTAATTATCTTAAATATGTTAAACTAATGATTTGAAGCATTTCGTTATCGATTGCTAAATGTGTATATACAAGAAAATCGACTTTATACCTTAATATAAGATTTCGGAATTCTTCTAAATGCACTGCCGTTATGTCGCCATGGCTTTATGCCAACCTCCGTTCGTTAAAGAAGGTTTATTAACTTAGACATGTTAAACTAACGATTTGAAGCATTTCGATATTGATTGCTAAATGTGTATATACAAGAAAATCGACTTTATACCTAACTATAAGATAACTGAATTCTTCTAAATGCACTGCCGTTATGCCGTTGTGCCTTTATGTTAACTTCAGTTCGTTAAAGAAGGTTTATTAACTTAAATATGTTAAACTAATGATTTAAAGCATTTCGATATCGCTTGCTAAATGTGTATATACAAGAAAATCGACTTTTTACATAAATATAAGACTACGGAATTCTTCCAAATGTACTGTCGTTATGCCGCCATGGCTTTATATCAACTTCAATACGTTAAAGAAGATTAATTAACTTAAATATGTTAAACTAATGATTTGAAGCATTTCGATATCGATAGCTAAATGTGTATATACAAGAAAATCGATTTTATACCTAAATATAAGATTACGGAATTCATCTAAATGCACTGCCGTTATGCCGCCATGGCCTTAAGCCAACTTCAGTTCGTTAAAGAAGGTTTATTAACTTAGACGTGTTAAACTAACGATTTGAAGCATTTCGTTATCGATTGCTAAATGTTTATATACAAGAAAAATTGACTTTATACCTCAATATAAGACTGCGGAATTCTTCCAAATGTACTGTCGTTATGCCGCCATGGCTTTATATCAACTTCAATACGTTAAAGAAGGTTAATTAACTTAATTATGTTAAACTAATGATTTGAAGCATTTCGATATCGATTGCTAAATGCGCATATACAACAAAATCGACTTTATACCTAAATATAAGATTACGGAATGCTTCTAAATGCACTGTCGTTATGCCGCCATGGCTTTATATCACCTTCATTACGTTAAAGAAGGTTAATTAACTTAAATATGTTAAACTAATGATTTGAAGCATTTCGATAGCGATTGCTAAATGTGTATGTACAACAAAATCTACTTTATACCTAAATATAAGATAACGGAATTCATATAAGTATACTGCCGTTATGCCATTATGGCTTTATGTAAACTTCAGTAAGATAAAGAAGGTTAATTAACTTAAATATGCTAAACCAGTGATTTGAAGCATTTAAATATAAAATTAAAACATTACGGAATTCTTCTAAATGCACTGCCGTTATACCGTTAAGTCTTTATGTAGACTTCAGTAAGCTAAAAAGCGTTTATTAACTTAATAAGTTAAACTAATGATATGAAGCATTTTGATATCGATAGCTAAATGTGTATATACAAGAAAATCGACTTTATACCTAAATATAAGATTACGGAATTCTTCTACATGCACTTTCGTTATGCCGCCATGGCTTTATATCAACTTCAATACGTTAAAGAACGTTAATTAACTTAAATATGTAAAACTAATGCTTTGAAGCATTTTGATATCGATTGCTATATGCGTATTTACAACAAAATCGACTTTATAGCTCAATATAAGATTACGGAACTCTTCTACCTGCACTGTCGTTATGCCGCCATGGCTTTATATCACCTTCATTACGTTAAAGAAGGTTAATTAACTTAAAAATGTTAAGCTAATGATTTGAAGCATTTCGATATCGATTGCTTAATGCGTATGTACAACAAAACCGACTTTATACCTAAATATAAGATAGCGGAATTCATATAAATATACTGCCGTTATGCCGTTATGGCTTTATGTAAACTTCATTAAGATAAAGAAGGTTAATTAACTCAAATATGCTAAACCAGTTATTTGAAGCATTTCGATATATATTGCTAAATGTGTAAATACAAGAAAATCGACTTTATAACTAAATATAAACTTATAACATTACGGAATTCTTCCAAATGCACTGCCGTTATACCGTTATGGCTTTATGAAAACTTCAGTAAGATAAAGAAAGTTAATTAACCTAAATATGTTAAACCAATGATTTGAAGGATTTCGTTATCGATTGCTAAATGTGTATATACAAGAAAATCGACTTCATACCTAAATATAAGATTACGGAATTCTTCTAAATGCACTGCCGTTATGTCGCCATGGCTTTATGTTAACTTCAGTTCGTTAAAGAAGGTTTATTAACTTAGACATGTTAAACTAACGATTTGAAGCATTTCGTTATCGATTGCTAAATGTTTATATACAAGAAAAATTGACTTTATACCTAAATATAAGACTGCGGAATTCTTCCAAATGTACTGTCGTTATGCCGCCATGGCTTTATATCAACTTCAATACGTTAAAGAAGGTTAATTAACTTAATTATGTTAAACTAATGATTTGAAGCATTTCGATATCGATTGCTAAATGCGCATATACAACAAAATCGAATTTATACCTAAATATAAGATTACGGAATGCTTCTAAATGCACTGTCGTTATGCCGCCATGGCTTTATATCACCTTCATTACGTTAAAGAAGGTTAATTAACTTATATATGTTAAACTAATGAGTTGAAGCATCTCGATATCGATTGCTATATGTGTATATATAAGAAAATCGACTTTATACCTAAATATAAGATTACGGAATTCTTCCAAATCTACTGTCGTTATGCCGCCATGGCTTTATTTCAACTTCAATACGTTAAAGAAGGTTAATTAACTTAAATATGTTAAACTAACGATTTGAAGCATTTCGATATCGATTGCTAAATGCGTATATACAAAAAAATCGGATTTATACCAATATATAAGATTACGGAGTTCTTCTAAATGCACTGTCGTTATGCCGCTATGGCTCTATATCACCTTCATTACGTTAAAGAAGGTTAACTAACTTAAATATGTTACACGAGTGATTTGAAGCATTTCGATATCGATAGCTAAATGTGTATATACAAGAAAATCGACTAGCAATCGATATCAAAATGCTTCAAAGCATTAGTTTAGTTTTGCATTTAGAAGAATTCCGTAATCTTATATTTAGGTATAAAGTCGATTTTGTTGTATATACACATTAGCAATCGATATCGAGATGGCTCAACTCATTAGTTTAACATATTTAAGTTAATAAACCTTCTTTAACGATCTGAAGTTGGCTTAAAGCCATGGCGGTATAACGGCAGTGCATTAGAAGAATTCCGTAATCTTATATTTAGGTATAAAGTCGATTTTGTTGTATAAATATACGCATTTAGCAATCGATATCGAAGTGCTTCAAATCATTAGTTTAACATATTTAAGTTAATTAACCTTCTTTAATGTATTGAAGTTGATTTAAAGCCATGGCGGCATAACGACAGTACATTTGGAAAAATTCCGTAATCTTATGTTTAGGTATAAATTCGTTTTTCTTGTATATACACATTTAGCAAGCGATATCGAAATGCTTCAAATCATTAGTTTAACATATTTAAGTTAATAAACCTTCTTTAACGAACTGAAGTTAACATAAAGCCATGGCGACATAACGGCAGTGCATTTAGAAGAATTCCGTAATCTTATATTTAGGTATGAAGTCGATTTTCTTGTATATACACATTTAGCAATCGATAACGAAATCCTTCAAATCATTGGTTTAACATATTTAGGTTAATTAACTTTCTTTATCTTACTGAAGTTTTCATAAAGCCATAACGGTATAACGGCAGTGCATTTGGAAGAATTCCGTAAACTTATATTCATGTATAAAGTCGATTTTCTTGTATATACACATTTAGCTATCGATATCGAAATGCTTCAAATCATTAGTTTAACAGTATAACGGCAGTGCATTTAGAAGATATCCATAATGTTATAATTTTATATTTAGGTATAAAGTCGCTTTTATTGTATTCACACATTTAGCAATATATATCGAAATGCTTCAAATAACTGGTTTAGCATCTTTAATTTAATTAACCTTCTTTATCTTTATGAAGTTTAAATAAAGCCTTAACGGCATAACGGCGGTACATTTATATGAATTCCGTTATCTTATATTTAGGTATAAAGTCGATTTTTTTGTACATACGCATTTAGGAATCGATATCGAAATGCTTCAAATCATTAGTTTAACATGTTTAAGTTAATTAACCTTCTTTAACGTAATGAAGGTGATATAAAGCCATGGCGGCATAACGACAGTGCAGGTAGAAGAGTTCCGTAATCTTATATGTAGGTATAAAGTCGATTTTGTTGTATATGAGCATTTAGCAATCGATATCGAAATGCTTCAAATTATTAGTTTAACATAATTAAGTTAATTAACCTTCTTTAACGTATTGAAGTTGATATAAAGCCATGGCGGCATAACGACAGTACATTTGGAAGAATTCCGCAGTCTTATATTTAGGTAAAAGTCAATTTTTCTTGTATATAAACATTTAGCAATTGATAACGAAATGCTTCAAATCGTGAGTTTAACATGTCTAAGTTAATTAACCTTCTTTAACGATCTGAAGTTGGCATATAGCCATGGCGGCATAACGGCAGTGCATGTAGAAGACTTTCGTAATCTTATATTTAGGTATAAAGTCGATTTTCTTGTATATACACATTTAGCAATCTATAACGAAATGCTTCAAATCATTAGTTTAACAAATTTAAGGTAATTAGCCTTCTTTAACTTAATGAAGGTGACATAAAGACATGGCGGCATAACGGCAGTACATTTGGAAGAATTCTGTAGTCTTATATTTAGGTATAAAGTCGATTTTCTTTTATATATGCATTAAGCAATCGATATCGAAATGCTTCAAATAACTGGTTTAACATATTTAAGTTAATAAACCTTCTTTAACGAACTGAAGTTAACATAAAGCCATAACGGTATAACGGCAGTGCATTTGGAAGAATTCCGTATGCTTATATTTAGGTATAATGTCGATTTTGTTGTATTTGCACATTTAGCAATAGATATCGAGATGCTTCAAATCATTAGTTTAAAATATTTAAGTTAATTGACCTTATTTTTCTTACTGAAGTTTACGTAAAGCCATAACGGTATAACGGCAGTGCATTTGGAAGAATTCCGTAATCTTATATATAGGTATAAAGTCGATTTTGTTGTATATACACATTAGCAATCGATATCGAGATGGTTCAACTCATTAGTTTAACATATTTAAGTTAATACACCTTCTTTAACGATCTGAGGTTGGCTTAAAGCCATGGCGGCATAACGGCAGTGCATTTAGAAGAATTCCGTAATCTTATATTTAGGTATAAAGTCGATTTTCTTGTATATACACATTTAGCAATCGATAACGAAATGCTTCAAATCATTAGTTTAACATATTTAAGTTAATTAACCTTCTTTAACGTATTGAAGTTGATATAAAGTCATAGCGGCATAACGGCAGGGCATTTAGAAGAATTCCGTAATCTTATATTTAGGTATAAAGTTGATTTTGTTGTATATACACATTAGCAATCGATATCGAGATGGTTCAACTCATAAGTTTAACATATTTAAGTTAATTAACCTTATTTTTCTTACTGAAGTGTACATAAAGCCATAACGGTATAACGGCAGTGCATTTGGAAGAATTCCGTAATCTTTTGTTTAGGTATAAAGTCGATTTTCTTGTATTTACACATTTAACAATATATATCGAAATGCTTCAAATACCTGGTTTGGCATATTTAAGTTAATTAACCTTCTTTATCTTAATGAAGTTTACATAAAGCCATAACAGCATAACGGCAGTATATTTATATGAATTCCGTTATCTTATATTTAGGTATAAAGTCAATTTTGTTGTACATACGCATTTAGCAATCGATATCGAAATGCTTCAAATCATTAGTTTAACAAATTTAAGTTAATTAACCTTCTTTAACGTAATGAAGGTGATATAAAGCCATGGCGGCATTACGACAGTGCAGGTAGAAGAGTTCCGTAATCTTATATTTACGTATAAAGTCGATTTTGTTGTATATACGCATTTAGCAATCGATATCGAAATGCTTCAAATCATATGTTTAACATATTTAAGTTAATTAACCTTCTTTAACGTATTGAAGTTGATATAAAGCCATGGCGGCATAACGACAGTACATTTGGAAGAATTCCGCAGTCTTATATTTAGGTATAAAGTCAATTTTCTTGTATATAAACATTTAGCAATCGATATCGAAATGCTTCAATTCATTCGTTTAACATATTTAAGTTAATAAACCTTCTTTAACGATCTGAAGTTGGCATATAGCCATGGCGGCATAACGGCAGTGCATGTAGAAGAATTCCGTAATCTTATATTTAGGTATAAAGTCGATTTTCTTGTATATACACATTAAGCTATCGATATCGAAATGCTTCAAATCATTAGTTTAACATTTTTAAGTTAATTAACCTTTTTTAACGTATTTAAGTTGATATAAAGCCATGGTGGCATTACGACAGTACATTTGGAAGAATTCCGTACTCTTATATTTATGTATAAAGTCGATTTTCTTGTATATACGCATTAAGCAATCGATTTCGAAATGCTTCAAATAACTAGTGTAACATATCTAAATTAATAAACCTTCTTAAACAAACTGAAGTTAACATAAAGCCATAAAGGCATAACGGCAGTGCATTTGGAAGAATTCCGTAATCTTATATTTAGGTATAAAGTCGATTTTGTTGTGTATATGCATTTAGCAATCGATTTTGAAAATCTTCAAATCATTAGTTTAACATATTTAAGTTAATAAAGCTTCTTTAACGCACTGAAGTTAACATAAAGCCATGGCGGCATAACGGCAGTGCATTTAGAAGAATTCCGTAATGTTATAATTTTATATTTAGGTACTAAGTCGATTTTCTTGTATTTACACATTTAGCAGTCGATATCGAAATGCTCCAAACCATAAGTTTAACATATTTAAGTAAATATACCTTATTTTTCTTACTGAAGTTTACGTAAAGTCATAACGGTATAAAGGCAGTGCATTTGGAAGAATTCCGTTATCTTATATTTAGGTCTAAAGTCGATTTTGTTGTATATACACATTAGCAATCGATATCGAGATGGTTCAACTCATTAGTTTAACATATTTATGTTAATAAACCTTCTTTAACGATCTGAAGTTGGCATATAGCCATGGTGGCATAACGGCAGTGCATGTAGAAGAATTCCGTAATCTTATATTTAGGTATAAAGTCGATTTTCTTGTATATACACATTTAGCTGTCGATATCGAAATGCTTTAAATCATTCGCTTTACATATTTATGTTAATAAAAGTTCATAAACGATCTGTAGTTGGCATATAGCCATGGCGGCTTCACGGCAGTGCATGTAGAAAAATTCCGTAATCTTATATTTAGGTATAAAGTCGATTTTGTTGTATATACACATTTAGCTATCGATATCGAAATGCTTCAAATCATTCGTTTAACAAATTTAGTTAATAAACCTTCTTTAACAAACTGAAGTTGGCTTAAGGCCATGGCGGCATAAAGGCAGTGCATTTAGAAGAATTCCGTAATCTTATATTTAGGTATAAAGTCGATTTTCTTGTATATACACATTTAGCTATCGATATCGAAATGCTTCATGTCATTAGTTTAACATATTTAAGTTAATTAACCCTTTTTAACGTATTAAAGTTGATATAAAGCCATGGCGGCATAACGACAGTACATTTGGAAGAATTCCGTAGTCTTATATTTATGTAAAAAGTCGATTTGTTGTATATACACATTTACCCGATCAAATATTAACTCTTCCTTTCCATATTTAATAAAAGATGATATTAAAGCCATGGCGGCATAACGGCAGTGCATTTAGAAGAATTCCGTAATCTTATATTTAGGTATAATGTCGATTTTGTTGTATTTGCACATTTAGCAATCGATATCAAAGATGCTTTAAATCATTCGTTTAACAAATTTATGTTAATAAACCTTCTTTAACGAACTGAAGTTGGCTTAAGGCCATGGCGGCATAACGGCAGTGCATTTAGAAGAATTCCGTAATCTTATATTTAGGTATAAAGTCGATTTTCTTGTATATACACATTTAGCTATCGATATCGAAATGCTTCATGTCATTAGTTTAACATATTTAAGTTAATTAACCTTCTTTAACGTATTGAAGTTGATATAAGGCCATGGCGTCATAATGACAGTACATTTGGAAGAATTCCGTAGTCTTATATTTATGTAAAAAGTCGATTTGATTGTATATATATATTAAAGTTGATATAAAGCCATGGCGGCATAATGACAGTACATTTGGAAGAACTCCGTAGTCTTATATTTATGTAAAAAGTCGATTTGATTGTATATACACATTTAGCGATCGATATCGAGATGCTTCGACTCATTAGTTTAACACATTTAAGTTAGTTAACCTCCTTTCCCGTAATGAAGATGATATATAGCCATGGCGGCATAACGACAGTGCATTTTGAAGAATTCCGTAATCTTATATTTAGGTATAATGTCGATTTTGTTGTATTTGCACATTAAGCAATCGATATCGAGATGCTTTAAATCATTCGTTTAACAAATTTATGTTAATAAACCTTCTTTAACGAACTGAAGTTGGCTTAAGGCCATGGCGGCATAACGGCAGTGCATTTAGAAGAATTCCGTAATCTTATATTTAGGTATAAAGTCGATTTTCTTGTATATACACATTTAGCTATCGATATCGAAATGCTTCATGTCATTAGTTTAACATATTTAAGTTAATTAATCTTCTTTAACGTATTGAAGTTGATATAAGGCCATGGCGTCATAATGACAGTACATTTGGAAGAATTCCGTAGTCTTATATTTATGTAAAAAGTCGATTTGATTGTATATACACATTTAGCGATCGATATCGAGATGCTTCGACTCATTAGTTTAACACATTTAAGTTAGTTAACCTTCTTTCCCGTAATGAAGATGATATAAAGCCATGGCGGCATAACGACAGTGCATTTTGAAGAATTCCGTAATCTTATATTTAGGTATAAAGTCGATTTTGTTGTATATACGCATCTAGCAATCGATATCGAAATGCTTCAAATCATTAGCGTAACATATTTAAGTTAATTAACCTTTTTTAACGTATTGAAGTTGATGTAAAGCCATGGCAGCATAACGACAATACATTTGGAAGAATTCCGTAGTCTTACATTTGTGTATAAAAACGATTTTCTTGTATATATGCACTTAGCAATCGATATCGAAATGCTTTAAATCATTAGTTTAACATATTTAAGTTAATAAACCTTCTTTAACGAACGGAAGTTGGCTTAACGCCATGGCGGCATAACGGCAGAGCATGTAGAAGAATTCCGTAATCTTATATTTAGGTACAAAGTCGATTTTCTTGTATATACACATTTAGCTATCGATATCGAAATGCTTCAAATCATTAGTTTAACATATTAAGTTAATAAACATTTTTTAGCATACTGAAGTCTACATAGAGCCTTAACGGTATAACGGCAGTGCATTTAGAAGAATTCCGAAATATTATAATTTTATATATAAAGTCGATTTTCTTGTATATATACATTTCGCAATCGATATCGAAATGCTTCAGATAACTGGTTTAACATATTTAAGGTAATAAACCTCCTTTAGCGAACTGCAGTTGACATAAGGCCATAACGGCACTGCATTTGGAAGAATGCCGTAGTCTTATATTTAGGCATAAAGTCGATTTTCTTGTATATACACATTTTGCAATCGATATGGAAATGCTTCAAATAACTGGCTTAGCATATTTAAGTTAATTAACCTTCTTTATCTTACCGAAGTTTATATAAAGCTATAACGGCATGACGGCAGTATATTTATATGAATTCCGTTATCTTATATTTAGGTATAAAGTAGATTTTGTTGTACATACAAATTTAGCAAACGATATCGAAAAGCTTTAAATCATTAGTTTAACATATTTAAGTTAGTTAACCTTCTTTAACGAACGGAAGTTGGCATAAAGCCATGGCGGCATAACGGCAGCGCATTTGGAAGAATTCCGTAATCTTATATTTAGGTATAAAGTCGATTTTCTTGTACATACACATTTAGCTGTCGATATCGAAATGCTTCAAATCATTCGTTTTACATATTTATGTTAATAAAAGTTCTTAAACGATCTGTAGTTGGCATATAGCCATGGCGGCATAACGGCAGTGCATGTAGAAAAATTCCGTAATCTTATATTTAGGTATAAAGTCGATTTTCTTGTATATACACATTTAGCGATCGATATCGAGATGCTTCGACCCATTAGTTTAACATATTAAAGTTAATAAGCCTTCTTTAACGTAATGAAGGTGACATAAAGCCATGGCGGCATAACGACAGTACATTTGGAAGAATTCCGTAATCTTATTTTTAGGTATAAATTCGATTTTGTTGTATATACACATTTAGCAATCGATATCGAGATGCTTCAAATCATTAGTTTAACATATTTAAGTTAATTAACCTTCTTTAACGTACTGAAGTTGATATAAAGCCATGGCGGCATAACGCCAGTACATTTGGAAGAACTCCGTAGTCTTATATTTAGGTATAAAGTCGATTTTCTTTTATATATGCATTAAGCAATCGATATCGAAATGCTTCAAATAACTGGTTTAACATATTTAAGTTAATAAACCTTTTTTAACGAACTGAAGTTAACATAAAGCCATAACGGCATAACGGCAGTGCATTTAGAAGAATTCCGTTATCGTATATTTATGTATAAAGTCGATTTTCCTGTATATTCACATTTAGCAATCGATAGCGAAATTCTTCAAATCATTAGTTTAACATATTTAAGTTAATTAACCTTCTTTATCTTACTGAAGTTTACATAAAGCCATAACGGTATAACGGCAGTGCATTTGGAAGAATTCCATAAACTTATATTTAGGTATAATGTCGATTTTGTTGTATATACACATTTTGCAATCGATATCGAGATGCTTCAAATCATTAGTTTAACATATTTAAGTTAATTAACCTTATTTTTCTTACTGAAGTTTAAGTAAAGTCATAACGGTATAAAGGCAGTGCGTTTGGAAGAATTCCGTAATCTTATATTTAGGTATAAAGTCGATTTTGTTGTATATACACATTAGCAATCGATATCGAGATGGTTCAACTCATTAGTTTAACATATTTAAGTTAATAAACCTTCTTTTACGATCTGAAGTTGGCTAAAAGCCATGGCGGCATAACGGCAGTGCATTTAGAAGAATTCCGTAATCTTATATTTAGGTATAATGTCGATTTTCTTGTATATACACATTTAGCAATCTATAACGAAATGCTTCAAATCATTAGTTTAACATATTTAAGTTAAAAAACCTTCTTTAACGATCTGAAGTTGGCTTAAGGCCATGGCGGCATAACGACAGTGCATTTAGAAGAATTCCGTAATCTTATATTTAGGTATAAAGTCGATTTTCTTGTAAATACACATTTTGCAATCGATATCGAAATGCTTCAAATAACTGGTTTAGCATATTTAAGTTAATTAACCTTCTTTAACTAACGGATGTTGGCATAAAGCCATGGCGGCATAACGGCAGTGCATTTAGAAGAATTCCGTAATCTTATATTTAGGTATAAAGTCGATTTTCTTGTATATACACATTTAGCAATCGATATCGAGATGCTTCGACTCATTAGTTTAACACATTTAAGTTAATTAGCCTTCTTTAACGTAATGAAGGTGACATTAAGACATGGCGGCATAACGACAGTATATTTGGAAGAATCCCGTAATCTTATGTTTAGGTATAAATTCGATTTTCTTTTACATACACATTTAGCAATCTATAACGAAATGCTTCAAATCATTAGTTTAACAAATTTAAGTTAATTAACCTTCTTTAACGTATTGAAGTTGATATAACGCCATGGCGGCATAACGACAGTACATTTGGAAGAATTCCGTAGTCTTATATTTAGGTATGAAGTCGATTTTCTTTTATATATGCATTAAGCAATCGATATCGAAATCCTTCAAAAAACTGGTTTAATATATTTAAGTTAATAAACCTTCTTTAACGAACTGAAGTTAACATAAAGCCATAACGGTATAACGGCAGTGCATTTGGAAGAATTCCGTATACTTATATTTAGGTATATTGTCGATTTTGTTGTATTTGCACATTTAGCAATCGATATCGAGATGGTTCAAATCATTCGTTTAAGAAATTTATGTTAATAAACCTTCTTTAACGAACTGAAGTTGGCTTAAGGCCATGGCGGCATAACGGCAGTGCATTTAGAAGAATTCCGTAATCTTATATTTAGGTATAAAGTCGATTTTCTTGTATATACACATTTAGCTATCGATATCGAAATGCTTCATGTCATTAGTTTTACATATTTAAGTTAATTAACCCTTTTTAACGTATTAAAGTTGATATAAAGCCATGGCGGCATAACGACAGTACATTTGGAAGAATTCCGTAGTCTTATATTTATGTAAAAAGTCGATTTGATTGTATATACACATTTAGCGATCGATATCGAGATGCTTCGACTCATTAGTTTAACACATTTAAGTTAGTTAACCTTCTTCCCCGTAATGAAGGTGATAAAGCCATGGCGGCATAACGATAGTGCATTTTGAAGAATTCCGTAATCTTATATTTAGGTATAAAGTCGATTTTGTTGTATATACGCATCTAGCAATCGATATCGAAATGCTTCAAATCATTAGCTTAAGATATTTAAGTTAATTAACCTTCTTTAACGAACGGAAGTTGGCATAAAGCCATGGCGGCATAACGGCAGTGCATTTGGAAGAATTCCTTAATCTTATATTTAGGTATAAAGTCGATTTTCTTGTATATACACATTTAGCTGTCGATATCGAAATGCTTCAAATCATTCGTTTTACATATTTATGTTAATAAAAGTTCTTAAACGATCTGTAGTTGGCATATAGCCATGGCGGCTTAACGGCAGTGCATGTAGAAAAATTCCGTAATCTTATATTTAGGTCTAAAGTCGATTTTATTGTATACACACATTTAGCTATCGATATCGAAATGCTTCATATCATTAGTTTAACATATTTAAGTTAATTAGCCTTCTTTAACGTAATGAAGGTGACATAAAGTCATGGCGGCATAATGACAGTGCATTTGGAAGAATTCCGTAATCTTATGTTTAGGTATAAATTCGATTTTCTTGTATATACACATTTAGCAATCGATAACGAAATGCTTCAAATCATTAGATTAACATATTTAAGCTAATTAACCTTCTTTAACGTACTGAAGTTGATATAAAGCCATGGCGGCATAACGGCAGTGCATTTGGAAGAATTCCGTATACTTATATTTAGGTATATTGTCGATTTTGTTGTATTTGCACATTTAGCAATCGATATCGAGATGGTTCAAATAACTGGTTTAACATATTTAAGTTGATAAACCTTCTTTAACGAACTGAAGTTGGCTTAAGGCCATGGCGGCATAACGGCAGTGCATTTAGAAGAATTCCGTAATCTTATATTTAGGTATAAAGTCGATTTTGTTGTATATACGCATTTAGCAATCGATATCGAAATGCTTCAAATCATTAGTTTAACATATTTAAGTTAATTAACCTTCTTTAACGTATTGAAGTTGATGTAAAGCCACGGCAGCATAACGACAATACATTTGGAAGAATTCCGTAGTCTTACATTTGTGTATAAAGTCGATTTTCTTGTATAAACACATTTAGCAATCGATATCGAAATGCTTTAAATCATTAGTTTAACATATTTAAGTTAATAAACCTTTTTTAACGAACGGAAGTTGGCTTAAAGCCATGGCGGCATAACGACAGTACATTTGGAAGAATTCCGTAGCCTTATATTTAGGTATTAAGTCGATTTTCTTTTTTATATGCATTAAGCAATCGATATCGAAATGCTTCAAATAACTGGTTTAACATATTTAAGTTAATAAACCTTCTTTAACGAACTGAAGTTAACATAAAGCCATATCGGTATAACGGCAGAGCATTTGGAAGAATTCTGTAGTCTTATATTTATATAAAAAGTCGATTTGATTGTATATACACATTTAGCGATCGATATCGAGATGCTTCGACTCACTAGTTTAACACATTTAAGTTAGTTAACCTTCTTTACCGTAATGAAGTTGATATAAAGCCATGGCGGCATAATGACATTAGATTTAGAAGAATTCCGTAATCTTATATTCAGGTATAAAGTCGATTTTGTTGTATATACACATTTAGCAATCGATATCGACATGCTTCAAATCATTAGTTTAACATATTTAAGTTAACTAACCTTCTTTATCTTACTGAAGTTTACATAAAGCCAAAACGGTATAACGGCAGTGCATTTGGGAGAATTCCGTAATCTTATATTTAGGTAAAAAGTCGATTTTCTTGTATATACACATTTAGCTATCGATGTCGAAATGCTTCAAATCATTCGTTTAACATATTTAAGTTAGTTAACATTCTTTAACGTAATGAAGGTGATATAAAGCCATGGCGGCATAACGACAGTGCATTTAGAAGAATTCCGTAATCTTATATTTAGGTATAAAGTCGATTTTGTTGTATATGCGCATTTAGCAATCGATATCGAAATGCTTCAAATCATTAGTTTAACATATTTAAGTTAATTAACCTTCTTTAACGTATTAAAGTTGATGTAAAGCCATGGCAGCATAACGACAATACATTTGGAAGAATTCCGTAGTCTTACATTTGTGTATAAAGTCGATTTTCTTGTATATACACATTTAGCAATCGATATCGAAATGCTTTAAATCATTAGTTTAACATATTTAAGTTAATAAACTTTCTTTAACTAGCGGATGTTGGCATAAAGCAATGGCGGCATAACGGCATTGCATTTAGAAGAATTCCGTAATATTATAATTTTATATATAAAGTCGATTTTCTTGTATATATACATTTCGCAATCGATATCGAAATGCTTCAGATAACTGGTTTAACATATTTAAGGTAATAAACCTCCTTTAGCGAACTGAAGTTGACGTAAAGCCATAACGGCACTGCATTTAGAAGAATGCCGTAGTCTTATATTTAGGCATAAAGTCGATTTTCTTGTATATACACATTTTGCAATCGATATGGAAATGCTTCAAATAACTGGCTTAGCATATTTAAGTTAATTAACCTTCTTTATCTTACTGAAGTTTACATAAAGCCATAACGGCAGTATATTTATATGAATTCCGTTATCTTATATTTAGGTATAAAGTCGATTTTGTTGTACATACAAATTTAGCAATCGATATCGAAATGCTTCAAATCATTAGTTTAACATGTTTAAGTTAATTAACCTTCTTTAACGAACGGAAGTTTGCATAAAGCCATGGCGGCATAACGGCAGTGCATTTGGAAGAATTCCGTAATCTTATATTTAGGTATAAAGTCGATTTTCTTGTATATACACATTTAGCTGTCGATATCGAAATGCTTCAAATCATTCGTTTTACATATTTATTTTAATAAAAGTTCTTAAACGATCTGTAGTTGGCATATAACCATGGCGGCATAACGGCAGAGCATGTAGAAAAATTCCGTAATATAATATTTAGGTATAAAGTGGATTTTCTTGTATATACACATTTAGCTATCGATATCGAAATTTTTCATATCATTAGTTTAACATATTTAAGTTAATTAGCCTTCTTTATCTTACTGAAGTTTACATAAAGCCATAAGGGCAGTATATTTATATGAATTCCGTTATCTTATATTTAGGTATGAAGTCGATCTTGTTGTACATAGACATTTAGCAATCGATATCGAAATGCTTCAAATAATTAGTTTAACATATTTAAGTTAATTAACCTTCTTTAACTAACGGATGTTGGCATAAAGCCATGGCGGCATAACGGCAGTGCATTTAGAAGAATTCCGTAATCTTATATTTAGGTATAAAGTCGATTTTCTTGTATACACACATTTAGCAATCGATAACGAAATGCTTCAAATCAATAGTTTAACATATTTAAGTTAATTAGCCTTCTTTAACGTAATGAAGGTGACATTAAGACATGGCGGCATAACGACAGTACATTTGGAAGAATTCCGTAATCTTATGTTTAAGTATAAATTCGATTTTCTTTTACATACACATTTAGCAAGCGATATCGAAATGCGTCAAATCATTAGTTTAACAAATTTAAGTTAATTAACCTTCTTTAACGTATTGAAGTTGATATAACGCCATGGCGGCATAACGACAGTGCATTTGGAAGAATTCCGTAGTCTTATATTTAGGTATAAAGTCGATTTTCTTTTATATATGCATTAAGCAATCGATATCGAAATGCTTCAAATCATTAGTTTAACATATTTAAGTTAATAAACCTTCTTTAACGAACTGAAGTTGGCTTAAGGCCATGGCGGCATAACGGCAGTGCATTTAGAAGAATTCCGTAATCTTATATTTAGGTATAAAGTCGATTTTCTTGTATACACACATTTAGCAATCGATAACGAAATGCTTCAAATCAATAGTTTAACATATTTAAGTTAATTAGCCTTCTTTAACGTAATGAAGGTGACATTAAGACATGGCGGCATAACGACAGTACATTTGGAAGAATTCCGTAATCTTATGTTTAAGTATAAATTCGATTTTCTTTTACATACACATTTAGCAAGCGATATCGAAATGCTTCAAATCATTAGTTTAACAAATTTAAGTTAATTAACCTTCTTTAACGTATTGAAGTCGATATAACGCCATGGCGGTATAACGGCAGTGCATTTGGAAGAATTCCGTATACTTATATTTAGGTATATTGTCGATTTTGTTGTATTTGCACATTTAGCAATCGATATCGAGATGGTTCAAATCATTCGTTTAACAAATTTATGTTAATAAACCTTCTTTAACGAACTGAAGTTGGCTTAAGGCCATGGCGGCATAACGGCAGTGCATTTAGAAGAATTCCGTAATCTTATATTTAGGTATAAAGTCGATTTTCTTGTATATACACATTTAGCTATCGATATTGAAATGCTTCATGTCATTAGTTTAACATATTTAAGTTAATTAACCCTTTTTAACGTATTGAAGTTGATATAACGCCATGGCGGCATAACGACAGTACATTTGGAAGAATTCCGTAGTCTTATATTTTTGTAAAAAGTCGATTTGATTGTATATACACATTTAGCGATCGATATCGAGATGCTTCGACTCATTAGTTTAACATATTTATGTTAATAAACCTTCTTTTACGATCTTAAGTTGGCTTAAAGCCATGGCGGCATAACGGCAGTGCATTTAGAAGAATTCCGTAATCTTATATTTAGGTATAAAGTCGATTTTCTTGTATATACACATTTAGCAATCTATAACGAATTGCTTCAAATCATTAGTTTAACATATTTAAGTTAATAAACCTTCTTTAACGTATTGAAGTTGATATAAATATTTATATGAATTCCGTTATCTTTTATTTAGGTATGAAGTCGATCTTGTTGTACATACACATTTAGCAATCGATATCGAAATGCTTCAAATCATTAGTTAAACATATTTAAGTTAATAAACCTTCTTTAACGAACTGAAGTTAACATAAAGCCATAACGGTATAACGGCAGTGCATTTGGAAGAATTCCGTATACTTATATTTAGGTATATTGTCGATTTTGTTGTATTTGCACATTTAGCAATCGATATCGAGATGGTTCAAATCATTCGTTTAAGAAATTTATGTTAATAAACCTTCTTTAACGAACTGAAGATGGCTTAAGGCCATGGCGGCATAACGGCAGTGCATTTAGAAGAATTCCGTAATCTTATATTTAGGTTGAAAGTCGATTTTCTTGTATATACACATTTAGCTATCGATATCGAAATGCTTCATGTCATTAGTTTTACATATTTAATTTAAATTTAAACCCCTTTTTTAACGTATTAAAGTTGATATAAAGCCATGGCGGCATAACGACAGTACATTTGGAAGAATTCCGTAGTCTTATATTTATGTAAAAAGTCGATTTGATTGTATATACACATTTAGCGATCGATATCGAGATGCTTCGACTCATTAGTTTAACACATTTAAGTT
>JAPZAG010000728.1:0-54882 GCA_027475135.1 Bactrocera correcta | reverse complement strand
CAGCTACCCAACGCATTGCGCTTCGTTTTTGTAATTTACCCACTCAACACCCAAAATCTAACTCACTTACACTCTCGCCATCTCTCACGCTCTTTCGCGCTCTCGCGCTAATTGCAGCACTTTGCACGTTGTTCGAAAATTCGAACATGCCATTGTGCTCCACATGTTGGCCCCAACAAGCATGTGCTAATCATGCTATATTTTTCTCGCTAAACATACTATATCACAAATATATATGTATGTATGTATATATATTTACTCCATACAAATCTCTCTGTTTCACTCTTGCTCCCTCCAGACTGCAATTGCTCGGCCAACACGCTCAGGCCCCCAATCGCGACTTGCGCGAATTTCTGCATAACTTCTTCACTTGCCCTACCCCACCACTTGGTGCCGGTTAAATTGATTTTACCGGGAAAATATTTTATACGCTGAAATTCCGCAAATTCGCTGTGCTCTTGTATAGCATTTATAGATTTTGTAACTTTTATATAAAAATTGCATGAAATAGATTTTTTTTATGAATTAACAATATTATGAATTTATTTTTATCAATATGCCTTTAAAAAATTAAACCGAGACCATTGCGTAATTTTGATTTAGTTATGGCAGGGAGAGTGTGTTTATTTGACAGAAGTTAACTGGTGAAAAATGAAATGTAAACAAATGACTTGATCTGAGGTTTTTTTATACGAATTTTTGGCTTTACCTCATCACAAAATGATGTCATCGCCGATTTGAATTTCAGCAGATATGAGGGTCCATAAATTAGAGTGAAGAAGGCTGGTGCGAAGTTTGTCGCTCATTATCAACAAACGAGACAGGCGGAGAGCAAAGTGCAACGAATGTTGCTTGTATGGTAGCTTTGAAGCAATAATCTTGAGGTTAGAGCAATTTAAACATGAAATGTTCCAAAGAAAATTTGAGGTTAACATAATTTTGGCAAAATGAGACTAACCAAATACGAGTATATTATACATATCGTTTTTATATTAGACGAAGTGTCCTAAAGAGAATATGAGGTTAAGATGATTTGGGGAAAATGAGACCAAAGAAATATGCATATAGTTTTTATTCAAGACAGAGCCTTATCATTTATTATTACTCAATTTAAGTGAAATAAAAAAATTACGAGAACTTTAACCTCAATCGATCCCTGTAAGTGGGTGAAATTAAAAGCCAGTAAGTTCATTAGAGGAATGTATGTTGAAATATTAATTTACTGTTTGTTAAATTCAAGGTTTTATTATTGTAGAACCATCTCCATGGCCGTAATGCATTAAACTCTTATGGTCATAAATTTAGAGATATCCTCGTTGTTTTAAGTGGAACTGTTATATTATTTTTATACCCTAAGAAAGGTCCTATAAAAAATACATGTGCATATATGGTACAAATGATCAGCATGACGAGTTGAGTTGAGTTTTCGAACTAGTCCCACACTTTTTGAGATATCGATATGAAATTTTTCACACGTTTCTCACCAAAAAACTGTTCATTTGTCGGAATCGCCGGTATTGGACCACAAACGAATTGGGCAATCGAAATTAAGCGCTTGTTTGTAAAGCTTTCTCCTTTTCCGAGATATCTTCACGAAATTTTGGCATGAGTTATTATCTAAGGCAATAATATAATCTTCGAAGAAACTGTTCCGATCGGATCTCTATGGCATTTAGCTGCCGTATAAGCTGAAGGATCGGAATCAAGCGCCTGTTTGGAAAGCTTTGCGAAGTGATAATTTAATTTTCTTGTCTTTTGTGGTAAGATTTCAAATGAATATTAATCTTGATGCTTAATCCTGTCATGCCTTCAAATAAGTAGGAAGTGTAAATAAACGGAAATACTTTAAAATTCATGGAGTATCTATTGTAATGAATTAAATACTGTAACATAATAATTTGTGAGTACCTACCCGAAAATTATAGATAGATTGTACGTGTTTATTATATTTTTTCGAATTCATGTAGCTTCGAATCGGAATCGGAAAGATAGAGTAAAATTAATCTATAATAATAGTATTATTAAGCTGACCCGGTTGAATATGACGAAAAACGATGAAAATAATCTCATAAGAGTGGAATCGTGTAAGCGAATTATGTTAGCAAAATAGAGCTGCCACCCTTATTAAATATCTAAATATAAAGAGACACTACTGGTTGTATAAAATTTTTTGCGTTGCCACCCTTTACCACTTTTTATAACCATACATAGATAATATTTAGAGATTTAATAAGGGTGGCAACTCTCTTTTGCTTAATATTTAGATCTTGTTGCTTAGCAGACAATTAAACTCATAGCAAAATTAAGCTATTGATTTGTTTATAAATAACTTGTATTTAACAGGTGGCAATGTTATTTAAAATGTATACATATTATATATGTGATGGACTCATAGTTTATAGTAGACTCCCAATTTTAAAAAATGAGATCGACATGTTTTATAAAACAAATATAGATTATTTCCTTTTCAAAAATTTAAAATTTTATACATAAGTATCAAAAACTTGAAATTTATTAAAAAAAATTGTTAGTTAAAATTTTTTAATAATTTTTTTTAAATATTTTTTTTTTTAATATTTTTTTTTTAATTTTTTTTTAATAATTTTTTTAAATAATTTTTTTTTTTATAAATTTTTAATATTTTTTTATAAACTTTTTAATCAATTTTTATTAAATTTTTTTTATAAATTTTTTATAATTTTTTAACAAATTTTGTAATGAATTTTTTAGAAATTGTTAATAATTTTTTTAATATTTTGTTATAAATAGTTTCAAAAAAATCGAAAATCCAAACTTTTTATTTGACTGACACTTTGAGGTGTAAATTCCAAATAAATTTTTTTAGATGATTTCCTGTTCAAAAATTCAAAATTGCATATACATATCCCAAAAACTTGAAATTTACACGCAAAAATGTCATTTAAATAATAACTTTAGCTTTTCGAATTGTTTTTTAATAATTTATATATTACATCATTTACAATTTTTCAAATTGTTTATGTTCGAAAAATTCCAAATTAAAATTTTTTATACAAAAATTTGCTTTTCACTCAAGTTTTTTATTATTTTATTATATTCTTTTTGAATATACGCTTTCTCATTTTTCAATTGTCATTCGTCCATCTATTATCAATTAATATTCACAAACACACACAACAGTATATACATACATAAGTATGTATGGCATGTATTTACATATGTATGTGCATATACATAATTGCTAATGACGACACGTGCGCGTGCCAGTTAAGTCCACAATCGAGAAACACAATCAGTAACCTTGCCCTTAGTTTAAAAAAAGTGAAAATATAGCTATATAAAAAGATAAGCATACATGAATATATGTGTATGTATGTATTTATGTATATACTATACGCACGCAATATTTATATTGAAACTAAAATTAAAAAGCCCCCAGCAAACGCACGTGCTTTTTTGTTATTGTAAATTCCCACACTTTAAATACAAATAACTGCTACGCAAACCGGAATTCCCAGAGACGCTTTGTAAGAGACGCCAATGACACATACTCACACATATAGAAAACCAAGAACAACATTTAAAAGCCTTTCCCAATGGAATACAAACTGCCCCCAACCTGCGTGTGTGATGACAAATACCAACGGCAACGCATACCACCACTCCCGCTGTGGCCATATTAAAATATACTAACATACATATGTAAGTACAGATATATGTATGTATGTATGTATATATATAAATATGTGAGTAGCTATGTGCGCTCAGACGCTCCCGTAAAAAACTCCCTTTACACTTGCTATTCATAGTTATCGTTAAACGCCAGAAGCGCACAGAGATTTTCAGTCGTAGGCATAGCAACAATTTTTCTTGTTTACAAGTTCGTACTTTGATACTCGTACTTCGATTTGGTTTCCGTTCGCAACACAAGCCATGTGAATGCGGTCAACATGTGCTCGAAGCCAAATGAGCGCCAAATCAATAACTCAAAAAAGCCCTTGATTACCCACTTCCCGTTCAATAGCAAAAGCATTCAACATACTACATAGATATGGATAAACTGGGAATATGCACAGGTATGAGAAAGCGGTCAAGTCAAAACAATGACAATGCGGTTTATTTATCGCTGTTTCCTAACGAACAACACCGGGGTACCCCTTTCCCTGCCAGCCAGCTAGTTTGTAGTCTCCCCAACAAGCGTGTATATACATACAAGTTTTAAAATAAGTCGTGATTAATAATATTTCCATGTAAGTCGCTTGCATGCTCGACATGACTGCGCGCCTGTTCATTGTTGGCACTTTGCCAAGAATTGATAAACTTGTTGAGTTTTTCGTTTTACGTTTTTACTCAGCCGCCGGTGGTTTGTATGGGCATGACGTGTTGGTTGCTTATTGCTTTCGTCATTCAAAGTTGGAAAGAACGTGGAATACCCGGCTGCAAGACTGTGAGCGCGATAGCGAGAGCGTTAGAGCGAAAATCTCTTTGGAGCGCTAAAGATATTTTCTTTTTCCCCAACTATTTGACTGTGTTGAGAGTGGCGCGCAGAGCATAATAGTGAGCACGCTGGTTTTTGTAGAGCTTTTTGAGTTCGCGCACGAAATCCATGTGGGGCTTTTTCGATTTCGAATGTACAATTTTGTGACGCTGAATGTTGCCACATGAATTTTTGGACTTTTGGATATTGTGTTTATTATATTTGGGTATTTAAATATTTTAAACTGTTAGTGATAGAAATAAGAAAAAATCATTGAGAAAATATTTATTTAAATTGAGGAAGTTTCTGTGAAAGCTCTAAGTTTCAAATTGGTATATTCTTTTCAATGACATTCGTCTGAACCTTTGGTGTTTTTCTTGTGGTGTTTCTCATCCGTCGCACTTCATTTTTAGTGGGACTGGGTCTCATATGATTTTTCCAATCCCTATGAAAAAATAATCTTCGTCTGAAGTGGGTCCTATATAATGTTTTCATTTTTATGAAAAAATCCCATTAAAAATGCAGAGGACGGCACTTACACCACATCAGTAAATTCTATTAATACGCTATATACTGTGACTATCGTCCAACTATTTCCATCTAAGTTAAGATCTCTCTTCGGACCCGGATTTTTATTTTGTTAAGGAGTGCCATTCAACTATTTTGGTCTAAGTTGAGATCTCTTCTCAGGTGAACATTTTAATCGACTGTCGGTTCTACCTATACAACTAGAACAGACTCGAATATTTATTTATTTCGTAAAATAGTGCCATCTCATTAGCATCCCTCAAAAGTATTTGAGGAATTTTTTCCGATATCCATAAATTTTCACAGAGTTTATTTTACTCTTGCTCTGCCTATGGAGTTGAGCGTATTCAGACTCCTGGTCCCATATTTTTATATCCATAATAAAATCTCCTTCTTCCTGCAGCAACTTTATTTCGATTTTGATGATATAAAAAATGAAGCAACTGTCGGATTGTACCATCGCATCACCACTCTTTAGGACCAGGACTTCACTCTAGGTTCTAGCTCTGCCGATAAACAAATCTACGGAGGAATTCTTACTATAAAAAGGCTTCTAATAAAGAGTAAGTCAGCTATCTTAGGAAAGCTTAAATCCTTAGACTGTTTAATTTTTTGAATTTTTAGCTAGGTTTGTGTAAATTGAATAAGACTTCATATACACTATAATATATATAATTTAAAAATTTATCGAACCCAAGTTAACACATTTAGCTCAGATCGAGAAAGGCTCTGGAAAATTATATCTTAACAGATTCTTGGCTATATTATTCAAAATTTAAGGTTTTAACTTCTCAAGAACTGCTTCAACAATGAGATCCATTGATTGTTCGAAGACTTTGTCTAAGGACTATATCAAAGGGCAAGTATTTCGGTGTCTCTGCCACAAAGTCACACATAAAGTAGTACTTTGTCGAGCAGTGGTCCATTTCAGACAAATTCCACTTTAGTCTACAGCATATAAACTCAGCTTATTCTTCCCTGAGGTGTTTAATTATCTGTAGACTTTTTCAGATTACCTCCCAGTCTAGTCCAGTGCGCTTACTGTTGGCCAAAAGTTTGAAGCTAGGCCTTTTTATCTAGTCTTTTAAACGCAGCTCAGCGCTGATGATGTGTGGACGCACTGAATAAAATTGGTTCGATGTATTAGATTAGTGGATAATAGTTTTTTTTATAGTAGTTTTTATTTTTTTTGACACTATGACCTGGGGCCTGGATGAAATATACATGATTAATAGACTATTAAGCCTTTCCAAGCAGCCAAGAAACATTAGAGATTAATCTATTAGAAAATTTTTTCTTACTGTTTTCTTTACATGGACTTCATCAGCTTGAGAATTGAGCGAAAATTTCGAGTATTTTATTGCTCTCAAATCAGCTCATGGATTTTTATAAACAGTCTTGTAAGCGGTGCATTGCCTCCTGAGAGGCTTCACCAACACACACACTATACAATTTTTGATTTCACATACAGACACTCACTAATTAGTTCTCCTCATTATGTGACCACGTGAAGGCATTATGAATAACCCCACGTGAGTGATTCACTAATCGTTTTGGCGTCTATGTTTGCTCTCTTTTGGCGGCCAATCGATTTGATTATTGTTTCAAAAATGCATACACACATATGTACATAGACAAAAAACTCAAACTGTAGCATTACTTATTAAGACCACATTGATATTTTGAATATTTTTTTTCGTTTTTCTTCGCTTAATTAAATGCCTTGCATCACCCTTGTCTGGCGATATACACCGAAAATGACTTGCAGGCAAATTGGTGATAGTAAATTAAAGCGAGCAACAAAAAGCGGGTCAATAAAAAATGCACTTGAATTGATTTATATACAATTACACTTATTTGATTTATTATTACCCTAATTTAATTTGATTTAAATAAATTTAATTGTATTAGCAGCAGAGACATACATACACACATTGCCGAGTAGAATTGTACCACGTGTATGTATTGGCGATAATGACACCATACTTGTCGATTGAGTGAATTGTGTTCTGGCATTTGGTCACTTAATTGCCTTGTTGAGCTCATCCGCACATCTTTTGGAGTTGCTAAAGCAAAAACGACTTAACAAAAAATTAATAAAAATACTGCTCGAGCGGAACTAAATTTAGTTTAAATGCGGTGCAACATTTTTTAGTGCGGCAGGTGTTCTTTTTAAATTTTTTTTTTTCATTTTTTTCATTTTGTTGGGTTTAAGTTTCCATTTTCGTTTAGAAATATGAAAAGCGAACACGAACTATTATGTTCTTTGCTACCAAATTGGAAGTGTGATTTTGCAAAATAACGCATGTCTTACTAGTTTGTGATAGTCGTTCCACCAAGTCGTTTGAGACAAAAAAAAATTAATAAAATACGAAATGAATTATATATGAAGAATATATGATCAGTTTCAGCTGAATAGTTCTCAAAGTTAATTACTATTACTGTATATATTCACTCTTTCCGCGCATTTTTCTTCAATCGTTTTAAATGTTGCCTACATTTCGGCGCGCATACAAAAACTGCGCTAAAAGCGTGAATATATGCAAAGAAAACAAATGTATATAACGGGTTTTCAATAAGAGCGCTACAAAAACGGTTTGGGATATCATTAAAATTCTTTATGTATGGAACTCGATTTTTTTGCACGGCCACCAGGGGCACATTTGCAGAAGTCCAGACGCTGAACCCAATATTCGACGACTTGCAAGCATAAATCGGCCAATATTGCTGCAATTTCACGTTCGATATTCGTACAAAGCTCATCAATCGTCGTTGGCTTCTTAGCATAGATCATACACTTGACGCAGCCCCACAAGAAATAGTAGCCTAACGTTGTCAAATCGCACGACCGAGGCGCCCAATTGATTGGGCCATTTCGTGAGATAACACATTCACCAAACTTGGCTTTCAATACATCGATTGTGACATTCGTTGTGTAGCTTGTGGTGCCGTCCTGTTGGAACCACATATTTTCAAAGTCCATATCATCTAATTCGGACCAAAAATATACGGTTATCATTGAGCGGTAGTGATTTCCATTCACAGTAACGTGCCGGTTTTGATCATCACGGAAGAAATACAGTCCAATGAAGACGGCCCGTAAACTGTACCATACCGTAATTTTTTCGCTCATCCGCAAAGCAATGGTGACTCATGAAGTACAGGTGGATTGCGGCCTGACCAATAACGCATTTTTTTTACTTATTGACTAAGCCATTCTCCCAAAAATGCGCCTCATCGCTGAAGATGATCTTTCAATGAAAAGCCGAATCATTTTCAAGTTGTTGCTCAGCCCAATTCACGAACATACGACGATTCTGGTGGTCAAGCGGCTGCAGTTCTTCAATTTGATTTTGTAAGCATGTAGGTCAAGATATTTTTTGCGAACTTCGCCACAAAGACGTCACAGAGATGCCCAACGCTTGGGAACGACGTGTGAGAGGCTGATTTGGGTTTTCCTCAATTGACGCACTAGCGGCAGCAATATTCTCGACACTACCCGCACTTCTTTATCTCACTGGCACGAGAACATTTTGTACTATGCCTATGAGTTCAAATATTTCCACTAGACGCTCAATTGTTGATCTCACAGGATGATTATGATGCCCATAAATTGAAAGCAGGACTCTTAAAGTTGAGGCCACTGACTCCAAATTTTGGTAGTAAATTTTAAAAATTTCGACTTGTTGAATCATATATCTTTCGAAGATGAAATGGCAACTCTTACTGAAGAGAAGTATCAAAAGAATGGAAAAAATATGGTGTGGTTTGCTGTCCCTATTTATTTTTGTAGCGTCCCTAAAAACATCCTTTACTTTAATAAAATGCTCAAAACAGCTACAACCTGCTTCTTCAGCTAAGGCTACGGCTTAGAGGTCCACGAAGCTCATTTTTCACCGAATTCAGTCACATTATACTATTTCATCCTAAATGTAGGCAACTATTATATTTTATCAAGTTGTTTACTTTTAGTCTCAAGAAAAATAATATTGGTAATAAATAAACTTATCAAATGAATTCAGCGAAAGCTTGTCCCCAAGAACACTTAATTAAAGCGATTTATTTCCACAAAAAAAAATATTCTAAAAAAATTTAAAGTGCGCACTCGAAATCAACACTTTTGCGCTTTAAGTGCTTACTACTAGCAGTACCCATAATAACACTTAACTTGTGCAAATAGCTCTCAAATATTCACAAATACAATGAAGTCAGTATTTTTTCAACGAAAAAACTCAAATCAAATGTTCAGTCATGAAATCACTAAACCATAACTAAACAACCTTAAATTTAGTCAATAATGTGCCTCATTAGAATAGTGTTACCAATCTAAATTAGCGCTAATTGCGTGCTCTATCACTAATCACACTAATCTCAATCTAAAACGAATGCAAATGAGCGTGGAGGTGACAATTAGTGACTTTATGTAAAGTGAAAACACCGGCGTGTGGAAAACAAATAGATTACAGAATAGACATGCATAACGCATGAAGATAAGACTTGTAAAGATATTTGTGGACCTGTGTTTGATTATTTTTAATCAGCTTTTAATTCAGTGGATCAATAACACGATTTTAAGTGATTAATTGAAAACTATTTTTTATGGGTTTTCTTTTTTTTTTATTTTAAATGAATTTAATTTTTATACCCACAAGAAAAGTTAGGAGACTCCATAAAATGTATGTATGATCGTATCAAGCTAAGTCGACTTAGCCATATCCGTCTGCATATGCGCGAACTAGTCCTTCAGTTTTCGAGATATCGATCTGAAATTTTTTGCCCGTCCATTTCTCTACAAGAAGCTGCTTATTTATTGGAATCGTCGCTAGCAGACCACTATAGCATATAACTGATATATAAACTGAACGATCTAAATTAAGTTCTTGTATGAGAAACTTTTTTCTTTGATAAGATATTTTCACCAAATTTAGTATGGAGCATTACCAAACACATAGAAGGATATGTTCTATATAATTTCGAACAAATTGTTTCGACCGGCCCGATATTGCATATAGCTATCATTCAAACTGAACTATCAAAATCAAGATAAACATCTTTCTATATCCTTCTGTGAAGTAAGAAATGCACTTCAATGACCTCAGACCTCAAAAAAGAGTGAATGGTAAAGGAGATACAGATGTATAAAAAATATGACGGATAAGGAATTTACGACTTGTCGGAGGAAAAAATATGACGAAATCTATTGTTCGGAACTGGACCTGAGGTGACGCTTCAAGCTTCTGGAATACTGCAGGATCTTGCAGGCAGAAGTCTTTGCGGTCATGAAAATGGCTGAGATAGCTAACGACTTATGAAACAAAATAAAGAGGATCAATATACATATACCATAAATGCTGGTAGGCAGTTAAGGCAATTATCTCATAGCGCATTACATCAGAGAATTTCCTTAGAAACAGGGAGGCTGTAGATGCAGCAGTTGCCGGAAAGCGGCTGCAAATATGTATACTGGACTCCAGGCCAGAAATGGCGAGAACTGAAATAGCTAATAAGCTTGACAAAATTGCCATCCGTCTGGCTACCGAAACAGAACAATAAAATTTTCTAAGGTGTTGACTGAAGGATCAGGGCGAGATGGAATGCTTTGAGAACAAGCAGGATCGCAAAAATCTTACTACAAGAGACCCGAAGAAAAACAAGCACACAGATCACAACCTACTGGCAGTTCATGCGAGCCGGTTGGACATAAGTAACGGCGAAATATGCAGAAAGTGAAAATGAGAGATACGCTAGAACACCTCCAATATATATTATATGTATATTCCCGTAGTTCCTAGGTAGAACATGGGCCTCCAATGCTTCTGCACAAAAAATCGTTTACGTCTTGTATGAAGAATATTTCAGCTCAAATCAAATTTAGCCTCCATCTGATATTACTAAGGACCAGTAGGTTGAGAGAAAGATGAAATATCTCCCGTCATCAAACAAACAGTTCTCGCACTCGCCACTCATTATTCTCGTCCTGCTATATGATGCTGAGGCATGGACGATGATAACATCGGATGAGTCGACATTACGAGTTTTCGAGAGAAAAGTTCTGCGGAAGATCTATTGTGACAACCGGCAGTATAACTTATCCTAACTTCACGTACAGGTCTCAAATTCGGAGGCTCATCGGTTAGTAAGGACGATGGAAGGTCATCCCGTTCACACGACAGTCGGGTCTAAGTAACCGGACGGACCAGGATTTTCATGCAGCAAAGAACTGTCAACTCGGCACTATTTGTCGAAATTTCTTCAGAGCCTTTTCTGTCACTACAACAATAATAACAACAACGGAAGGCCAACCAACACTTACTCCCACCCAATCATTATCATAACTACAGCCACTTGCCACATTTTTCATTGAAGTCTCTTTATCAGCGCTCAACTTTAGCCGAGTTCAATTAATTAAGGACCACAATAAAAACAAAAATCATTGAATTCGGTTGCTGATCTGTCGCGACGCCTACGCAATGAAGCCCATTAGTTGAACAACCTGTGCCACAGCGCTCATTATCCATGCGAACATATGTAGTTACATATTTACATAAATATATATATATATACTATACATATGTATGTACATGGATAAGTGTGAGTTTGCTTAACCTCAAGTAGACGCGCTTAAATTGGCTGCTCAAAGCGACGCGCTTATTTTAATTAAAACAATTAATTCTCAACAATGTTTTACAAGTTGTGGTATCTGTAACAGTTGTTGTTGTTGTTGTCATGTTTATCAACACTGTGCGGTTTTATCGTGATGCCTTGCAAAAAGGGTGGCTGCTGGCGTAACTTTTACATTTCGGGTTGAATAACTGGATTGGGATCAATGGATCTGCTGGCTGTGCATGTCCGTATGTAAATCGTCTGGGTCATTGTGCTGTGTCAAGTTTAAAGCACTTTAGATACCAACACTTGGCAGCAGCAGCATCCACATGCTCTCAGTGTGCGAACGTTGACGCTGACGCTTGCATGGCCTTAAAGCACTCACACACACATATCTAGATACAATGACAATGGCAGGGCCTTATTTGCCTTGTGACTATTTCTGAGTGCAAGCATATATGTATATATGTATCTACTAGTATAAAGTTATATGTATGTATGCCCTCGTAAGCGCATAAATCGCTCGAAATCTGCATGTGTCATTCACATAGGCATTATACTATGCATGTGTCTGTCTGTCTCTTAGCCGGCCGGCCATTCATTCACTCACTCTGTCAACAGCAAATTTCAATGAACTTTCAAATAATATATTTCTTTATTTGCATTTTTGAAAAATGTGTTTTAATTGCATTTTACTGCATTTCTCTTGTGTTTAATTAATTTCTTTGCCTTTTGTTTTTGTCTGCTTGCCGCTTGAGTCATTCGCTGCTGCTATTAATCGCTCTGAATTATGTTTAGCTGTGGATTTAGCTGCTGGAATGTCAACATTTGACAAGTCTGTATTTGATTTGAGCTCAATTTTGACGTTTAATAATAAATATCGCAAATTCCTTTTGAACACCTTTGCATTTGGTTTTCTGCAATTTGTGTTTTTTTAAATTTCGACAAATATTTTTTATGTGAAAAAATGTCTCCTTAGAGCTCCATTTGTTTATTACTTTGTTTTCTTTTGCACCCATCTGCGCAATGCTGTGTCCAACAACTTGCTGCTAGGTGCTTTCAAACAAAAATATAAATGGATGAGGTGTCAAGGTGTCAAGGTCTACAAAAGATTTAAACTTCAGTTAGTTAAAGGAAGAAGCAAAGTAAGATTTGAGGAAATCTTTATTTTTACTAACTTAAAGCTGAAGTTAAGGATTAATTATAAATGAAAAAAACTTAATGTTTCTATTTACAAGAGCAATATAAATAAAAAAAACCGGAAAAGTTAACTTCGCTTGCACTGAAGCCATAATAATGTTAACAAACAAAAAATGTCCATAGAAGAACTTGATTTATAGAGGGAGCGTATCTAAAGACTTTGTTCAGAGATTATATAATATGGAGTGATCCAAAGGTAAATTTTTCAATTGCTTTTTTTTTGACAGATCACGCGACTATTTAATGCCTGAAAGCTCGTGATCTCAGAGGCATTTGGTTTCAACAAGACGGTACCACTTCTCACACTTCGCATCGTTCCAAGAATTTATTGAGAGGACACTTCGGTGAGCAGTGAAGAGCATGTGATATCACACCTTTAAACTTTTTTCTGAGGGAATTTGTACGGTTTATTCATTCCTTGGAAGAAAACATTATGCGTGTCATTCGCCAGTTACCAATCGAAATGCTCGAATGAGTCATCAAAAATTGGACTCAATGGATCTGAGACGTAACCGCGGCCAACATGTGAAGGAGATAATCTTCAAAAAATAAACACCAAAGTATGTTCTTTCGAATGTTAATAAATATTCCCCATTCAATTTGTAGTTTCAGTGTTTTTTCTTTAAAAAAGTAAGGAACCTCGAAATGGAGCTTATATCATAGCATAGGTCAGGAATATGTCCCAAAATTCCGTCAAGATAGCTTATCAGATAAAAAAAATTGTCATACAAGAACTCGGATTGGATCAGTCAATTTTCCGACTTTCGATTCCGACAAATGAGCAATAATTTGGGTGGGGGGTGAAATGACCTGTGCTAAATTTCAAATCGAGAACTTCGCCGTTTCCTTCTATGTAGGTGTTACAAATTTCGTAGCAAACTTACTATACACCGTTCAAAGTTCTACATATATAGTTACTAGATGGTTTAACACACAATTTTTTAAAATATTGCCACCTTTTTAATAATTAAATAGAAGCAGTGGCGGTATAAGGACACACTACTTAAGTGGTGAACAGGTATAAGAAGGCTTAGAGTTGAAAATATTGTTTGTGTTGAGTTGCCACACATTTCTAAAATGTAATCTTAAAAAAATTCAAAATTAATTTCAATATGAATTATTACTATATAAATAACCAATTAAAATAATTGCTTTTACTAACAGCAGAAAGTGCTTTTGGCAATTGTTGCCACGTGTTTGCAATTAAAAAATAAATTGCAAAATTCAAATAAATTCTAAAAAATATAATAAAAGTAACGCAAGAAAAAAATTTTTGTTACAAATTTGGTGGAGTTGCCACCCATTTCAAAAATATAAACATAAAAATTGCAGTATGCATGACTTATTACTATATAAATAACCAATTAAAAATATTGCTTTTACTAACAGCAGAAAGTGCTTTTAGCAATTGTTGCCACCTGTTTACAATTAAAAAATAAATTTAAAAATTCAATTAAATTGTAAAAAATATTTAAGAAAAGTAACGCAAGAGAACAATTTAAGAGTAATTTTTGTTGCAGATTTTATTGCGTAGTATTGCCACCTGTTTAAGTTTTTTTTTTTAATTAAATAATTTGGAAAAATGCAATGAGGCCAACAAACTAAACAGGTTTGAAAATAAATCGCAAAAATTTTTTGAGAGCGTTACCACTTAATTAATTTTTCTAATCACATAAATTAAAAAAATATATAAAAAAATAAAATAAAATATTCTTGTGGTTAGAATAAACAGATTTAAAAATAATTCATATCATACATATTTTTTAGCGTTGTTGCCACCTTTTCAAAAATTGTGTTTGATAAAATTGATTTCATAAATTCAACATCAGGATATGGGTATCAAATTGCACGTATATTGCTATTATTTTATCGTATTATTTTCAATAACATTTTCACGAAAACACTTAGGGGCACACCTAATATAAAATTTAGAAAAAGTCGGTATTTTTTACATTTTTGAAAATTTTTTTATTTATTTTTTACATTTTTGAAAAAAAAAAATAGTAACTATGTTCATATAACTTGAGTTAGTTCATTTTTGTGTGATTAAATCACTGAAATGAATTTTAAAACTAGTAAACTCCACTTCAGTTGCTTATTTCCACAGATTTTAGGTTATGAACGGAGTAAATTTTATTTGGAGTTAGTCTTACGCTTCGCCTACATTTTGGCGCAATGCTTTAATATAAGCATTATCATCAAAAAGATGGAAGAATTGGGTATAAAAATTCCAGGTCGTTCAAAAATAAATTCTAAGGTAAACATTTGCCTTATTTTTTAGGTTATAAATCAATTTTGGATTAAAATCACTGACTCATTATGCTTTCCTATAAGTTAGCCTCAAAATATGAAAAACCAAAATATTTAATTATAAAAAATATTTTTAAATTCTTAACAACCTATGGTATTTGAACAGCTGAAACCTGTAACGACTTCACTAATATATTTAACAATCTATAAAAAACTGCGTAACTGCTAAAAATATTTTTTTATTTCTTTGAAATCGATAACTACGACTTACTACGTTTCATTTCTTTATAAAATAATTTTTACTGCGCACAATTTTGATAAAAACATTGTTTTTGTAAAATATGTAATAACAACAAAGTAAACAGAAATGCCTTCCCATTGACTGCGCCATTTCGGTTCGGCATTGTCTGACTCAATTATTGTTATTCGCATTTATCTTATGCACGAGTATATTTACGATTAACAAATACAATATTTAAATGCGAATTATAAATATTTATTTGTGTTTTGCAATTCGCAATTTGCATGTAAGAAAGTGCCATATAAAATCTTTTTGTTTTTGTAGTAAAAACACATTTTTTACGTCTTAAAAAATCCAGCAAGCCGAGTGCGCTGCAGAAAAGCTCTCTCGCTCTCGCACTTCCGGCGGCACAACAGCAGCAGCAGCTCGTTAGCCATTCCATCTTCGGGCACTGACTGCACTTTCTTCATACTTTAGATAAATATTTATTTTTGCGCTTTTGTTTCTGTTATTGTTTTTGTTTTGATGTTTATAATAGCGCTGAGAACAGCCTGGTCGATATTCGAGGTTAATAAAATGATAGTCAAGTCAAGGTTGACTGTCAGGGCACAATAATAAACACACTGACAAAGTATATTAGCTCGATAACTGCAAGGATTCTAAGTGTAGTTAGAGGGGGCTCGAGTCAATTTGACTACTGTCTTATGTCAATGAACTCCTATTGACGGCAGTTGAACTATATAAACTAGTGACACTTTATTATGAATTCTTGTCACGATTGTTTACTGCTGGGTGATTAATTAATAGAATGAGAGGCGCTTTGAGCAACTTAATTGCAGTGAAAGCATGCGTAATGAGAATTTTGTTAGATCATCTGTGATGTAACTCTTTCAATAAAAGTTTTGTATTATACAGAAAATTTCCTATTAAAATAGCCAATAAGATTTCACCACCTACTATATATTACAAACTATTATAAAGACTATGAGCTCACCAATTCAAATTTTTCTTCATCTATAATATTTGTACATCAACTCACCTGAAACGAAAAAAAGAACATTAATTGATTTCGAAACCATGAAAATTTATATATTAAATCATAAATATTTAAAATTTAATAACAATATCTGTCTGATAAATAAGTAGAGATTAATAGCGAGAGGATGTAAAGAAGGTTCGCCACCGTATTCTGAGTAACGCTTAACGGGCTCCTCGGCTTTTCAACTCCTATGGACTTTCGACACTTTACTTGACGCGGACCTTGGACTATTGAACTGCGGCTCGACATACTCAGTCACCTAAGGATTCAGAAGTGAAACTCTGCAGCAAAGCAGACGTATAAGTCTGTTTCCGTCCCATTCATACCCTGACACGCCTCAGATTAAGTTCACCTCCCTTCATTAGGTGGTATGATATGCGCAGGTTGAGATAACTCCCTTTTTGCTCAGGTCACCACGTTACTGAGCTAACCTTGGTAATATAAGGCGACTACCACTACGGGAGGTTAATAACGACTCTGAGCGGGGACTTTTATAAATACATAGCCATAAAAAGGACACCTCCATCGTCGAAGAGTCGGAGCTGACCTCAAAGAATTCGGAACGTCACTCATATGTGCTGCCGTTACTTGGGCGGACGCACCGTCCCCTGAAAAGGGTGATGGCAAAACTAGGATCGCCATTAGGGACATCAAATTAGTGAGAGTCGACAGAGAATTCGTGTGTTTTACGTGAGTACCTACTGTCGACAGCATACCTCACGGTGCTTTCTATAGAAGCACATAGATCAATACAATTCATTGATCAGCGCCCCAAGGCATTAACGCATTTTGCGCTTATACCTGGGTTCCAATTGGTTTGGGTGGATAGGAACACCCTTAGCCACCTTAGTCGGGTACGAGGCCCATTTAAAACCTCTGCCGTGCTTTGGGTCCGGCACCCGGCCGCAATGCGACTTCACATTGGACCTACCTGCATTCAGGTTTAAACCGCAGCCACCACGAGTCTCCACAAAGGTTTAAGTCTTTGGTCTGACTTTTGTAGTTTTTGCTACTACCAGTTGAGTCCCCATAAACTAAATGACTGGTTGCATTTGTCGCTGTTGCAAATGCTACTTTATATTATGTGTTATAATATGAAGCTAAGAATTTGACTTCCGACTGAATATTATAGCACTATTCTGACTTAGACTATGCTGACAGATTAAACAAGATCTTAATGTCAGACACAGTGCATTTGGCTTTTAGTCGCCTCTCACGACAGGCATGCCTTGCTGCGGGTATATTCGGTTTCCCCTCGAACCCAGAGAGTCGACAGGTGCTTACCGACATAAACAAAAGGTAAAGCTGAAGGACGAAGCGGAAAAGCATGTGCCGGTAGATAAACAGCTGAAGTCACCTCGTCGGTTGTAAGCCACTAAATTTATAATAAAAAGTGTGAAATAAATGGAGCAGTAAGTATGACACAGTCGAATGGTAGACCTTATCGATATTATAGCTCCAATCTCGACAGTCATTCGCTGTGAAGAAGACAAAGAATGTTTACTTCCATTTTTGACAAGATATCTTATTGAAAAAAAGCGTTTGCATTTCTCAAATTAAGCTAAGGTGCTCAGTTCTTATAAAATCAAGCGCAAAGACAAAAAAGTTGAATTGAGAAAAGTTTAAAGGAAATTTTGAAATTTGCAGCATTAAATGTCATTATGCTGAGTATAACATCTTCATCTAATTCTATTAAAATATCTCGTACTCTAAGCGACATGTTCGGAGTCAATCAGAGGGCCGGAAATCAATATGTTGGGAATATTTCGGTTTGGGAAATATATGTACAGATGAAGCTCTATTTGCTTAAGCTTTCTTTCGATATCGACATCGATGCTTTCTTTATAACTTGTGAAGTTAAACAAGCTTCGGATTTGCAAGCTAAGAAAGTAGGTGTGAATGTGATCCGATATAACCCCTTCCTGTACTGTTCTCAGATCTACTCATGAAGAATGTTCCGAAACGAATTTGGTTCCAATCAGGCGATTAATGTATGAGATATATGTATCAGTTTTTGAAGTAATCTTAATATATTCTTATTAAAGGAACCTTAACACTTCATGTTTATAGTACTGTGGTTAATAGATAATTTGCTCTAGTTTCGTAATTACCCTTATTATAAAGAATTGATAGAATTTCGCTAATCATTTTTATTGTAAAAATTTAATATCGAAAATTAAAAATCTTAGAACGAAATCAAAAGTGTTGAAGGATTTACTTTTTATTTCATTTCAAAAGTGTAATTTTCAATACAAAAACCACAGGAAGTAATAAAATATATATGTATAATGTATGTATGTAATGCCATATATTGCACAGGAGGCGAGTTTTCCAATTCTAAAAATACATACAACTGCACATGTAAGCCTGCATACATCACTGCACTTGCTACGTGTGCAAAATTTAAAAATCAAAATTCTAAAATAAACACGAATAAATTAGCACTTCTACCAGAATACTTCCTGGTATTCGAAAAACAAATGAAATACATTACAAAAATAAATAAATATGTAGGTACATGTACATAAATATATTAGTGTGTGACTGCTGAAGCCACTTAATCTTTTGGCAAGTAACCTTTACATAAGTCTGTATGTTTGTAATACTTATTTATTTACTGCCAACGCAATCCAGTCGCACAAAATACAGCAAAAAAGTTGAAGTAAAAACTTCCGGTTTGGTTCGGCTGCCAGACATTTTTTATGTATTCCAATGCAAACGGTGTCTGGCAAGTTATCTTTGGAAAGGTCAAGATTTTACAGCTGTCATATTCAAATTTCTGCAAGCAACTGCATTAGACTTGCTTCTTGGTTAGATTTATTTTCTCTGCAGAAGATTTATTAATAAATCGTCTTTAATATTTTGAAATTTTCTAAGATGTTTTTCAAAAAACAAGCCCGAAGAGCCTTAGATCAATTTATATTATGCCAAGAACTAAGATCGTTTAGGTTATTTAGCATTCTAAGGAATGATCTAAGCAGAGGTACTTTCATAAATAGCCTTTCTTTGACAGATCACGTGTGAGTCCTGAGAAGCTGTCATGTTATTTTTTTCAGTATTGTTTGGTATTTCATCAAGACCCCATTAACAAATCGTACAATTTTATTACGAAAATTCACGTTCTGTAAAAAATGTGTTTCACTTGACTTATGGTCAACACAATCGGCCGTACGCTCAGTTCGCCACACCATCACCCAACTTGAGATCCAGCATGCAATATTAGATAATATTCGACCGAAAATATAGCAGCCGTAGCTGAGAGTGTACACGAAGACCGTGGAAACTCGATTCGGCGCCGTTCGTCGCAAGTCGGACTGACATATGGGACGGCTTTTGGCCCTCGAAAAGTTCCAAGAAGATCCGATGTTTTCGACTCAAACTTTGTACAGCTGAACCCCATTTCTAGGTCAATGGGTATCTAAACAAGAAAAATTGTCACATTTGGGACAAATAGCACACTGAAGAGATTTAAGAACTGCCGCTTCATACAGATAGAACAGCGATTTGGTGAAGTTTGTGGGTCGGTTGAGTCATCGGTCCATATTTCTTCAAAAATGTTGCCGGTGAGAACGTTATCGTCAATGATGATCATTATCGCGCCATGCTAAGCGACTATTTGATACCTGGAAGTGAAGATCGTGATCTCGGCGACATTCGGTTATAAAAAGACGTCGCCACTTCCCACTCAAAGCAGCAATTATTGGATTTATTGAGAAAATACTTCAGAAAATTTTATGTTTTGAGCAGGTCGATGTACCTCAAGTTGATTTGCTATCATACCGTTAGACTTTTTTGTGGGGATATATAAAGCTTATGCATATAGTCTCTCTTTGATTCAGGCCTCAATGCAAGACATCATGGAAATTGGACCCAACGGATGGACCATCCGAGACGTACGAGGTATAACAACTAAGTAATGAGACTGATTCCTTAAAAACCGTATATTTGAAAATTATTCTACAACTCTGTCATCCGCTTCAAAGTAGTCCCCTTGGACTCACTATACAGCGATTCCAGCGCGTTTTCCATGCTTCATAACATTTCTGGAACGATTCGACTGGGATGTCGGCGAGTACCCTCGTCACGGCCGCCTGGATGTCCGTAATCGACTCAAAATGGGTTCCTTTGACCACCGATTTTGTATTAGGAGACAAAAAAAAGGGTGACATGTCGGGCGAATAAGGCGGCTGTTGCAACACGGCGATCCCTTTAGAAGCCAAAATACTGGGACCCGCTGAGGGAGGTATGGCACGGCGGGTGTCGTGATGAAGGATCCAGTTACAAGCGATGTCTGGGCGCAGCCTGTTGACTCGTTTTCGCAATCTTTCGAGCAATAGTAGAATTGATGCACAATTTTTCTCGGTGGAATGAATTCTTTGTGAACGATTCCACGGCTATCAAAAAAGGCAATAAATCATCGTTTTCACCTTCGACTTGCTCATTCGAGCTTTTTTCGAGCGGAGCTTTGGCGTTTGGTTTCCGGGTCGTATTGGAAAGACCAGCTCTCATCGCCTGTAGTAACTCGATCAAGCAGATCGTTTTCCACTTGTTCCAAACAGTCTTCTTTATTATGGCGACGCGTTGCTCTTGTTTTCTTTTTTTCCATTTTCGTGACGAGCACTACAAACACACGTCTACTCAACTTGACGCAGCAGGCGAACTAAAGAAGCTAAAGCGATGGTACACATATCAGTGGAGAGGGGAGGGATGCCGAAAAAAGAGAAAGGGAATTTCAAGGTCACAAGTTTACCACAAGTGCGGCAATAAAATCAGTCTCATTACTTCATTGTCAAAAATCGTAGCTACCAACACATTTGAAAGAGATAATCTTCAAAAAATAAATGCCAAAGATTGTTCTTTCGAATGATACTAAATATTCCACATGAAATTAAAGTCGGGAATTTCGAAATGGATTAACCTTTGCCTTTAATTGGAATATTTTCATTTTTATTCGTACTCTTTTTAATAAAATTCTTCAGATTATTAATCCAAACAATCAGTTATACTCATCAACTATCTAATTATACAAGTTAATGCATTTATTTTGCTCACAATTGTGTTTCGTATAAAAGAGTCTGCAATTGCCGCTAAAGAAAGCCATCCTTGATAAGTAAAGCCTATGTATCAGTCACTTACCATTTATAAGACAATTCCGCATTTGCATTAATTCGAGATTTCGCACAATCACTTTCTCATAAAAAATTTTACAAAGCATTTCAACTTAATGAACCGTCTCCGGCACTACTGATAACGCGTCTGTGGAATTGCGCTTGCTTGCCGTATGAACTGAAGGACCGCGCTCTATATAGACTGGCGATGGTCGACACTGCACTTGTGCGCGCCTACTTGGATGACTAGATTATGAGGCAGCGGCTCAGCATGCGGTCCCCTGTACTCCCATACATATGTATGCCTGTGTACGTAGGAGCGGGTTGCAAGCGACTTTGAAAACGAGCATTAACCCATGCAAAGCAAATAGCATTCACATAAGTAGATAATTGTGTATAAGTATGTGTGTGTGTGTGTACGTGTGGAAAGGCTTATATGCAAATGAGCAAGCAGTTGACATTGACAGGGTGCATTTCTCCCGACACTTCTGCAATTGTTGCGTATTTAATTTTAGCGCATAATTAAATTGTTCAGACCTATTGTACATACATATGTATGTATGTATATAACGATTATTTGCAAACATTTGCTTGTTTAACATTTTATTTATTTAAATTTTTTTTTCAAGCAATTATTTACACAATTTTATGGAAAGCCCTTTCGGTGGTTAAAAAAAGCGCTCGATTATTAAGGCTAGAGTTTGCTTAGGTGCTTAATTACGTATGTTCATTGTGTTTAAAATAGCGAAATTTAATTTTTTTATTGTTTTAAACTGCTTTAAAAAATTTGTTTTGATTCCAGTAAGATTAAACTCCGCTCATCGGGGAACTGGGTGCTTACGTCTTCTACTTATAATCATCTCAGGTACATGTTTTATCAATACGAACTTTGGACTCATTTTGATGAAAAAAGCTCCAAAAATACACACCTCCAAAAACATATTTCGTGATGGTTTGGTGACTAGTATTGTCTCGAAGCGTCTTCCTAAATGATCTGGCACCGATATTCTGATGATAAATAACAGGAACCCTACAATTAGACTCCTACAAAGGACGCAACTCCGCTGGCTCCTTTTCTACCCATATACGGGGAAAGGAGTTGTGGGTGGAAGAGAGGGGCAGTGAGCTTCTTTGCGGATGAGTGAAAGCTTGGGGAAGAGGTTTACTGTCAGGAGTTCTCCATCAACTCTGGTTTCAGACTTCTTGACTATTGCAGTGCCTTCCAGGCCGAGGTTGCAGCCTTTAAGGTAACAGTAGATTTACTGCCAAGGCCATAGCGGAATCGCCAGAGACTGTAAAGTTGATAAGCTAGCAAGAAAAGGCACCTTAGAATCGCTATCGGCAAAATGGGAAGAAGTCGGTGTTCCCGTATCTTCTCGAGTTCTTCTACCAGACAGCTGGGCTGCGCTGAACCACTATCGGTACATGCGGTATCGCAAAAGTCTTTTCGCGCAAGATCTATCGCAAGAGATCTAATAATATCTTTGCCCTCAGTAAAGCTATCCTCACCCTAGTTGTAGGGTGCGCGTTCACGCAGTAAGGTTGGGAATCCTACCGTGACGCCATCTGCAGAAACTGTATGGAAGAAAACACTTCCTGACTGTCCCTCAGTTGCAAGCGCTTCCTTGAGACATCCCATCGAGCTGACCAGAATGGATTATGAGTTCGAATACAGAAGTTCTTCTTTTCTATGGCTTCACAAAGGACAAGATATATCAGTCCACGTCGATCTACCTGGATCAGCCATCTAACTTAATACCTAATATCCTTTGCCTCTCGCTGCCTGTGAATGCGGTTTTACAATGGGCCTCTTAAGGCCTGGGGGTGTCGGCAGACATCAACCCTATTCACCTACCTGCCAATAAATTAAATGGTCTTCTCAGAGGGTCACTCTTTGCTCGAAGATGGGAATTAAGAACTTAGCACCAGCCTCATTTCTAATAAAAGAGTTCATCTGTGAGACTAATGTAGATAACTTTTATTTTGAACTATCGCCACTAAGGTATAATAATATATACACGAGAAACAACGAACTCGCACTCACTTTTGATCATACGAAAGAGTAAAGGTCGTTTATTTGATGTTAACGAAGTTCGACAGCAAATAACTGGATTTATATAACCCTATATTCGAAGATCAGCAAAACAATATTCTAGAGCGTACTGAATAGAAATAGTTAAAAAATTTTACTTCTTTTCAAAAACCATGTAGCACTCGAACCCAGAATTAACTCTATGTGAGAGAATCAGAGAGAGGACTCAATTTGCACAGTTTGCAGTATTTCGAATAAAGAATTCCTAAAAGCGTATCGGAATTCTCAAAGCCTCAGTAATTGAGCATAGTGTGTGATCGAGCTATTCAGGATATATAACCCAGAGAAAGGCTCTCTTTGCAAGCATTAAACTTTTTTAGAGAAGAAATTAGCGTTGTAATGCATCGGAAAGATGTCAGGCTGGAAAATCTGCCGTCACAAAGAGGTTTGAAACCCGACTAACACGCTGATGGAGAGTTATTCCAGAAAAAATACGAAGAAATGTTTCAGATTTGTGAGTTCGCTAAAAATGCTAGGTTTTCCGGAATCCTAGTCGAACAGATTGGGCATGTTACAGGTAGATTCAAAAAACGACAACCGAGGAGTAAAATAAATAAGAGCAAGTAGAAATAATCGAGCACTTTTCATGAAAAAGAAGTTCTTAAGTTGATTTCCTTTCACTTTTTCTACATTCCCTCAATTTGCACTTACTTTTCTGAGCTTGTTTTTTTTTTTTTTTGTTCTTTTAGTCATTCACTGGGCTGCTAAGCGAGAACACTTGAATTTTGCCCAAAAGATTTTGTATTTAATGGTGTAATCGTCTTAATATAGCTTTGGCGTGCGATTCTTGTCACTTTCTTCGGTGTTTCTTTTCATTTTCCCTAATTTCGTAATTTTAATTTCATTTTTATTTCTGTGCGACTTTTTTGTGGCATGCCACCAGCGGAAGTAGACAATCTCAGTTCTCAAAAGCTGCAAAAGTCAACCATTTACACACCAAAATACATAAATGTATAGCATGTAATTTGGCATAAGCATACACACTTATCTTATGCTTCATCTTGCTGATTGATCTTGTGCGAGGACAAGCCAAATTAAAAGTCACCCGAAGCGAGCGCACGTTGGCTCAGGTGATGTTGGCAACATCACGTTGCGCGCGCGTTAATTTTTGTTGTTTTTTTTTTTTCAATTTTATTAGTTTGTCATTTATTTTCGCAATATCATCTGCTTTCAATTTTAATGACAATTTTTGTGTGAATTCATTTAAGTGCTTTTAAATAACTGAGCTCGTGTGCGAGAAAACTTGTGATTTCACTTGCCATGTGAATTGTGATGAAATAATCAGTGAAATTGAAGGCCAAAGCCATAACCCAGTGAAAAAAATGGATGTTGGGGATGAGAAAGGAAAGTAGTTGCTTAAAAACGAAAACTTAAGAGAATATGATGGTAAAATGAATAAAAAAAAGATAGCCTGGAGTAAGTCATGCGATCTGCGACAGAAGTCTGAAACTCCAGAAGACCTGTGAATTGACTACATGACAGACTGCAGGCGCAGGATAAAAACTATTGTTTCCACAAAAGCGATCACATCACCTCTCTAGCATCCAGCAGCATAATGGAATTTATCAACATGTTGGATCTAGAAGGGTCGTCGTGACTTCGGAGAGGACACAATAGACCTGAGATCGCAGTGCAATCTTTATCTATTATCTTGTCTTAAGTTCACCTACTTGAAGTATCAAAAAATAAAAAAAAAATTAAAAATTTGTCTAATTGTTTTAACTCTTCTTTGACCTTTTGGACATCACATGGTGTTCTTACCAATAAAACCCCCTAGTGAGGATCAATTAACCAACTTATTTCGATTTTCTGTGGTTCCTACCAGAACGCAGTACAAAATCTTCGTGAGTCGATGATGATAAACGAGCGTGACTGTCACTAGAATTCGGAAGTCGCAACCTTCGAATCGAAAACCGAAGCTGAAGTTTTTCAAGACAGTGGTGGCGTTCGATTAAATTTATTGGACTTTTCAAGTGCTGGAACTAATCTGAAACAGCTTATACAGGTCTTCTTCTCAGACACCGTAGACATCGCTTCCGCGGTTATGGCCGAGTTTACAACAGCGCGCCAGTCGTTCTTCCTTTTCGCTGGTCATTCTCCACCTGGTCTTTTCAACTTCTTCTCTTCATCTGCTTCCCCCGGCGGATACTTCGTCGAATATTTTCAGAGCTGAAGTGTTTTCGTCCATTCAAAAAGCATGAGCTACCTACGTAACCTCTTCTTCTTCTTTACTGGCTTAGAAACCGCTTACGAGGTTATAGCCGAGTTAACAATAGCGCGCCAGTCGTTTCTTCTTTTCGCAAGGTGGCACCAATCGGAGATTCCAAGCGAAGCCGGGTCTTTCTCCTCTTAGTGTTTCCAACGGAGTTGAGATCCTCTGCTTCCCCCGGGGGGTACTGCGTCGAATACTTTCAGAATCGCTGTCTTTTAATTCGCTGAACTATGTCAATGTCGTCATATACATATCTCATACAGCTCATCGTTCCATAAAATTTCGATATCCGTCGTGGTCAATGGGCAAAGAACCATAAATCTTCCGTAGTACCTTTCTCCTCATTCCTAACGTCGACTCATCAGATGTTGTCATCGTCCTTGCCTCCGCACCATATAGCAGGATGGGAATAATGAGTAACTTACAGAGTTTGGTCTTTTCCCAAGAGTTCTGTTCCCAAGAGTTATTCTGCGTTGAATTTCAGTGCTGGCGTAGTTGTTGAAGTTAGTCCTGGCTCCAAGTTAGACGAAATATACTACGACTTCGAAGTTATGACTGTCAACAGTTATGTGGAAGCCAAACCACGATTGCGACGACTGTTTGTTTGATGACAGGGGATATTTCATCTTGTCTTAATAATAACATAATTTGATGACTATCCTTTATTCAAAAATTACTTGGAACTGCAGAAATGAGAGTCCAGATAATCTCAAGCTGACTCCAAATGATCGGCTTACTTTATGTGTCTTCAGAAAAAAACTTTGAGAAATTTCGTATTGTTTTTTAAAAATCTCAGAAACTGAACCTTCGACCTACTGCGTGACTTCCAGTCAACCCTCGAACATCGTGATAAGTGTTTTGTTTACATGACTTTTGTCAATGGGTGTCTGTCATCGCCTTTTTAAGTAACATTTCAAAAGTACAAAAAATCAATATCGCATCTCAAAATTATCATAAAATTAACTGAAAAGCCGAAGCGCATTGAAGCTCTCAACCAAAATAAAGAAAAAACTCAAAACAAAACTATCAACAAGCTGCGGTCGTATTGTTGCCACACAAAGAAGGTTACGGCCTCAAATACGGTTATGACCTACGCCAACTTCATGTAAATTTACAGTCAACAGATAAACAAACTGACACACATACTTACGAACAACGAACGGTTAATAAATACGACCGACAATTACATGGCACAAAAGAGTGAAAGGTGCGCCGTAACGCCATCGAACAATGGCCGTTTGTCGCTGCACAATCAGTAAAAAGTATAAAATAATAAAAATAAATAATAACAAAAGCGTTACAACAATAAAAATAACACTAACAACACCTAAGTTACAATGGCCATACATACAAATAAAGAGAAACCTTAACGGTTGAGTGCCGGTCTGACAATTTTTACTTTGTCTCTTTACTTGCACGCCTTTTTAAGTGGGTCACATAGAGGCCAACACAGCAACAACAACAACAATAATAATAACGATGATATGTAGCGGAAGATGCCGTAAATGGGTTGTGTGCCTTTGCTGGTGGCAACGCCAATGTTTGCAACCAAAAATAGATAAAGAGATGAATGTCACTCCAAGTGAAGAATATATGGCGGGTATATGTATGTATGTATATCATACATTAGAGAGGGTCGATTTTTATTTCTAAAAAGGCCAATATGTGAGAAATGTTTTCCGGATCATAATGAGTAACTTTTTCTAACAGGCTTTCGGTACAAAACCGGTTTCGAGTGAAGTTTAGAAGATCTGGTTAATCGGTTGTATGGGAGATGCAATATATGTAGTTGTCCGTTCAGGCCGGTTGTCCGATCTGGCTAATTCCGACAAATGATCAATAATATGAAAGGACACCTACGTACTAATTTTCATTCGAATATCTGAAAAACTGACAAACAAGAAAAATCCTTTCTTTAAAATCCCTGAGAAACTTCGACTTAAAAATCGCTGGTTCGAAACCTCAGTTTTAGATCTATAATCTCTCAAGCAAAGTTGTTTAGAATGATCCGTAGCACATCGACCCGCTCTAATACGAGTATACATGAATATCAAGTTGTTTAAGTTTACATAAACTAATATATAAGCTTTTCTTGAGGAATGAGGCTAATCCCGTCTCAAATCCCACCTTCAAGTATACATTTTTCATGATAAAAGTACCGTTAATTATTTAGTTCGAAACTTTCGAATTTTTACGTCACTTAAACATTTGTTGGCTGGATGTCCCGAACATTTATAGAGTGCTGTCACAGCTTTTAAGGGGGTATTCTGGTCTAGGATTTTGAAAAAATCGATTTTTTTGCATAGTTTGAAAGTTTAGGCTTTCAAAAAATATAATCTTGGAAGGATTTTTCAAAATTCGACTTATTTTCGGAGATACAGCCGATTTTGTGACGTGGCGTCCGTGTTAACTAGAATTGTCTTCTAAACTTTAAACGCGTTTTTCACGAAACTACTTTTTTTGAGTTGGTTGACATGATATCTCAAGTTCTACTGAACCGATTCCTGTGAAATTTGGTACATATCTTCTTTATACAATGCTCTATCGTGTCGCCTTTGGATTTCCATTTTGATTTGAAGTATTTTTAAAAAATTCAAAAAGGTGGAAAAAATCCGGCCAAAAAAATTTTTTTCAAGTCAACGCAATTTTGTTATTATTGTGTTTTTTTTTTTTTTTTGAAGCTGGTCAACCCGATAACGACATCCTATATGCAATTTTTAGGCATTATTTCTTTTTTTTTAGGCGTTAGTTCGTTAGGCCTTTATTCACTGAGCCAACATCCTTACTAATGAAGAATCTTCTTGTTTTTCGTGTGTTAGATTTCTACAAGGGTTTAAATCACGTCAACCAGGACGCACGTTTTTTTTTTTTGAAGCCCCCACTCCACCGGCCCGTATCTCGACGAATTTTGGTTTTTTTTTTTCTTGCAATTTTTTTTTATTATTAAAATGTCAATAAAAAACATATAAAAAAAAATGGAAAGTAAAAAGGTTTTTCTTAGTTTAAAAAATACTTAAAATTCATGCCTTTAGACCAGAATACCCCCTTAAGCAGAGTCGTGAAAAAAAGCCAACAAGTAAAAAGCAGACAATTTTTTGAAGCCGGTCAAAAATGGTATCCCGTACGCGCAATTCGGCAACCCGATTCCTTCCCATATATTTTGATGTCAAAAGCGCCGAACTGGAAGGAACATAAACATCGATCAAATAATGAGAATGTCAAGTGGGAACTAAAATTTCGATTGCTCAGATATAGATTGGGTTAGATTATACTGACCGGCTATAACGCCATACCTAGGCCTTCTGGTGCTTAGTAAATGAAATTAAATGGAGGCTCAGTTTAATTTGAGGTGAAGAATTGGTCATGCAGGACATCAACGTTTTATGCGAACTTGTCAACGTCAAGCAAAAACGGTCGTGTTCAAATCACGATGAGCAGACACTAGCGGTGGTCAAGTCTGGATAAACAGTCAGGAAGGTTTTGTGCGTTGAGATCGGCAGGGAATCATTTACTATGGTCAACAATTGCATTACCTGAAAGAAGCAAGCGCTTACAACCGGTCAGCATTTGGAAAATTTGAGAGATATCCTATTCCATCAGTTCACCGCTAGGCCTTATACAAATGTAGATATTGACTTGCCAGATCCATCTATACCTGGTCCTGTTACCAACTACTTACTACCTGTTCCTGTCTATGGCATATGACTTGGCTGAGGAAAAATCCGTCAAGACTTGTGAAAGTCAAACGCCCCAGTTTTTCGCCAGTAAGAAAGAGGGTTTCTATTGTAAAATTACCTTCAAAATGGCAATAAGTAATCGAAACTTATATTTCTATAAGTCTTCTTCTTATTTTTCTTCTTCTTCATTCGCATAGACACCGCTTACGTTGCAATAGCCGAGTTTACGAGTTAGCGTGCCAGTTGTTCTACCTTTTCGCTGTTTGGCGCCAATTGGTGATTCTAAATGTAGCCGTTGTCATTGCGCAAAATGCACCATAAAACTTCCGCAGAGCCTCTCTCTCGAAAACTCGTATCGTCGACTCATCAGATATTGTCATCGTCTATCTCTCTGCACCATATACCAGGGCGGTAATGATGAGTGACTAATAGAGTTTGGTCTGGTCTGCATAAAGGCAGCTCCTTTTCATTTATAAGTAACATTTATGAAATAGAGGTTAAGACCCCAACAAAATTATTGACAATTAAACTACTTTTGAAGAGAAATTGTGTGAACTCTCGAGATGTGTAGATAAACGTATACCTTCAGGAACTTTCTAACTATAAGGTCTCCCTATCTTTAAGACAATACTCAGATAAAAAATTATATATATGCGATGACATTCATATAGGGGTATAATATATAAATTAAGCATCTTTATTATGCTTGCGAGAATATTATTATTTAAGCTTGCAATCATAAAAATTATAATGTTCTACTCATTAATTCATAAACAAGCCGAGTGCATGATATTAATTAATGGGCTACGTAGTAAACGCCGGTCAACAAACTCAAAAGTATGAAAAAAAATTATGCATAAAACAATTAATAAAGTCAAAATACCGGCAGATATAGAGTGAGTAGTCGGTCAGTGGTATATACTATACTCTCATATAATAAAATGTATAGAATGTATATATACGTAATATGTATAGTCTCCCAGAAGCAAAAAATGCCGGCTGTGCTTATTAGCTTATCGCCATCATGTGCGCAGGCATACGCAAAGCCCTAAAAATCTTGACACTTGCAAAGGCGTCTGTGTTGTTCTTACTGTTCACTTGGATGTGTGCAAATTCTTAAGCAAATCAGGTCAAATGCCTACGGTAATAAATTCATATCTACATATATATTGACTTATATACTTGTATTATATTTATATAGAAGACTGTGCGATGGCTGTATGCAAATATGCGAGTGTGACTCTCGGTGACGTGTGATGGGAGACGATTAAAGCAAGCCAAATAATAACAAAACAGTGGTGTGACAGTGACATATATAAGGGGTTGAAATGGGGTACGATTGCCTCCATATATTGCTGTCATTATTATTTCGAGAACTTAGTTCAGTATACATAGGTAATTTGATGAACAACTGAGGTCGCTGCAAGCCCAGGAAGCATTTGTTTAATATGAGCACAGTATCACGCGCAAACTACCGGTTCTACGACATGGAACAAGAAACTCTAGAATGCTTGATTATAGATTGCCCAGCAACTTGTTGAAGCAGGCTCAAGGGCCTAGGTTCCCTCTACGTGAGCAGGGATCACATCACCTCAGTCGCGTCCAGCAAGCTCCTGGAATTATTCAGAGTGCACAATAGACCATAGGTCGCAGTTGAAGCCTCAATTATTTTTTAACTATCTATCTATCCATAAATAAGTTTTCGCTTTGACTTCACAGAAACTTGAAAAAAAAAAATTATAACTTTAGAAGTAGTATTGTTTTCAAGAAGATCTAAATATATTTAATCTAATTCAGATCTATCTTCGAGCTACAAAGTTTTGAGAAAAACCTGTTGAAGTTTTCACCAACTTACAACGTCAAAGAGCGCCCGTGGACTGTTTGTTAATAACGAAGTAACTGGAAAAGTATTTGTCGAATTTACTTCAAATCTTCAGAGGATATTTCTAAGATATAAAAATGTTTAATTCTGACTACCTCTAACTCCTTAAAATAATTTGATTATTATTTATTTTCAAGTCAAGTGTAATTATTGAACTTAGTTAATACATCATTGAGGAACTATTGAGCCCACTTAAACTATTCCTTATACCATAGGTAACATATAAATTTACCTACGTAGGTTGCCTTTTATATTTCGGGATTTGGCAACCCTTAACAATGTATCGTAAAGTTTGACATTTTTGATTGTATGTAAACATACTCAGAACGTTTTCAGGTACAAGTCCTATTTGTTTTATAACGCAACAGTAACTTAAAATATTCATTTTCTCCAGAAAATGGAATTTAATCGTGAGTACTTTCGTGTAATTATGTTTTACAACTTTCGATGTGGATAAACTCAGTAACCCTTCTTTGATGAACTTAGTTCAATTGCTGCCGATAAAGTACCATTAAGGACCAGTATTTATCGATAGTATCATGCACTCAATCGAGCTGAATCCAAGACGAATTTTGCGAAGAGCGTCAAACTATGTATTTCCGCAAACTATTGATTATGTGTGCAAACGAATATAGCAAACTCGATATGTGACCTATTCAGAGATTGAGACAATTATAGGCAAAAGTGGGACCAGCATATGTTACACATATTGCATGAGCAGTTAACTGTAAAAAAATACCTTTATTTTTTGGGAGCCAACACACACAAATTGTAATTCGCTCAAAAACAGCGCATATGAATTGGTCGAGAGAAATGTTAAAAAATACTATAATGCTGCTGACGTGTTTCGAGTCTATGGAAACGTGACAGGAGATGAATTGTGGATGTATACTTATGAGCCCAGATGTACATAGTCGCCAGTCGCCTGTATAGGTGCTTCAAAATAAGCTGAATCCAACAAAAGCTGTTCTCGAAGCCTTTTCAAGCACATGGTTGCCAGTTCTTTTTTTTTTTTAAACACTGGACATTTCGCCATTATACCACTTGAAGAACGCAGAATATTATATTCTGAATGATATGCAACCATTTGCTTGTCAATCTTCTTTAAAGAAGAAAGGAGATGGCGGGACGTCTCTCGAGAAAAGACAATTCAAGGCCTACATGAGGATTAATTTTATTTATTTTATCAGAAATCCAATTTTTTTGACGTTCTTCTGAGCATTTTTCCTTAGAAGCTTATCGCCCAGTATTGAATTAGGGGCTATATGACCTCCTGCAGGAATTAAGCCTTTCAATCCATTCCTAATTACTTAGTTAAATACTACCGAAGGCGGATCACTCCTTACCACGAGAATGCTAGCTCTCACAGATGGACTGAAACAACTAGATTTTTGGACACTCAACACATCGATTTTATGAGTCATTCATCGTATAAGCCTGACTTGGCACCGAATAACTTCCTTTTATTTTCGTACGTAAAAAATAAACTACGATTTTCGACAGCTGATGAGACGGTTGTTGCGTTTAGAACGCATGGTTTGGAGATACCTCTATCAGAGTGGCAAACGTGCGTCGACATTTTAGAAAAACAATGAAGCGATTTTCGTTGATTGATATTTGTTTTTTTTTTCTTTATCAAATAAAAAAGTTTTTCAATAAAACTCGACTTTGATCGATCAGTTTGTATGTCAAATATATTCTATAGTCATCTGACATCGGCGATTTTGATAAATGCTTAGCTTTTCAGACAGTAAAGGACATGAGGAATATTAGCTTTTTACTTGACATTTTTAGGCTTGAGATTATTTTTTCTACTTTTGAAATTCTTTTTTTTTTTTTGTGAGTTTGATGTAATTTAAAGTCCAACAACTCCTTTAAAAAATTTAATTTTCTTTGCAGTTATCAAATCAATATTCCACATCTATTTATTATTTCCATTACCAAAATTTTAAACTCCACCATTTAAAGCTGACGATGAAAAATTGTTGCCTACATTTAAGCGCGCAGCTCAAAAAGTGCCAGCGAAAGAGAGTAAAAGTTAAAATTATTTCATTTAATATTTTCTACTCTGAAAATTAATAATGATTTATTGCGTAAAAGCTATCGAATTAACACGTTGACTGCCAGTGTATGACCGGTGGTCTACTCCTAGCAGCCATTGTTGGTAATTTTTGTATTTTGGCCTAGGTGTGTACCACCGGCGTTAAATTGGCATCTGTGTATACTTTTTGTCATTATCACCGGTGCCACAGCGCAGTCAACGCGTTAAAATATAAATATGAAACTGCTCTCCAAATCAAAAAAGTTTGCGGCGCCACTGTATGTAATGAAAGCCCAATGACGCTATAAAGAGTATTTCTAATCAAATTAATTTGAGCACATTTAGGCTACTGACCCATTTAATTGACATTTTGGAACTACGGCAAAAAAACACACAACAAACTGTGGAGGCCTGCGACGCCATCAACGTGTGGTTTAGCTCACCGCAGCTTAGAGCTTTTGGCTTGAAGCTTTTTAATTTCATGTTTTTTTTTTTTGTCTGGCTTTTTATTATTTCTTATCAAATTAAGTTTTTATTGCTTTTTTTCGATTCAAATTAAATTGTTTTTTCTTTTCAAACATAATTTTTTTTTTCTTCTTTTTTTGCTATTTTTTCTCCAAAGCTTTGTCTTTGCTTTACTAGTGCAATGAACTCTTTGCTACAAGTTGTTGTTGTTCTTTCTATACTTGTATGAATTTGTTTTTATCTTTCACTCAGCTGCTCGGTACTCGAAGGCGTATGCGTATTGTGAAATTATTCTAAACAAATTTAGCGAACTCGTTTTTACCGCTATTATGCAGTCACGCCAATCAAAAACACACCCCCCACAAGCCATGCAGTCAGCAAGGCAAGCCATTTGCGCTTAAAATTTTGTTTATTTTTGCGTAGATTTTATTATTTTTGGACTTAAAAAAGATTTTTTATTTTTTTTTTTTTCTCTGTTGGACTTTGCTATTTTAAGCTTTTGTTCGACGTTTAGAGAATACTTAGCACTATTTTTTTGTTTGTTAGTTCTTGCTTCTATTTTTGTAGCTCTTTTTTTTTAGTTGTTGTTGTTGTTTTTCGTGTAGATTCACATGATTGCTGGCTGTTATGACTATTATTGTTATTATTTTTTATCTCATTTCTTCTGCGAAGCGTCTTGCCCAGCCACCCGCTTGGTTGCTCGTGCGCTCGACTGCTGTTTCGGCTTTCGCCAGTAGTGTTTGCTGGCATTGATTGTGGTTGCGGGGTTTTGACCTCGAAAACAAGCAGCAACCTTAACCAACAACTGCAAGTTCAATGCCACGCATTGACCTTGAGTCGCTACCACCCCTTTGCGACGCAAATGGGCTAGCAGTCTGCATACCTTGCTGTGTGGGTATGTGTGAGAGTTTGAGCGCGCAAAGGTGTGTTGATTTTTTATGTTATTTAACTGAAATTGATTAGTTTGAATTTGTTTTTATCAAATGGCAGTTTGCAAATGCAAACGTAAACGCAAACAAGCGCATCCACCACTGTACATTATATCTACATATGTACCTAAATACACACACATACAACATAGAAAACATTTTGTTTTTTTTTGTAGTAAAAACAAATTTGTAGATAAATAAGTGCAGACGCTGGGTGTAATAACCTGTGAAAGAAAGCAAAAGCAAAATAATAACACACACGCGCACAACAATAACTACTGCTTAATCACCTACAACAACAGTGATAATAATTCGAGCACTTTTTGCCGAAACAAGTTGAAAGTCATTGAAAGGCGTTGAAAGGCCTCAAATCATAAAATCTCACCTCGTTTGCCATTGTTTTCATTATTTTTTTATTGTTGTTGTGTTTTTGTGAAATCATATTTGTGTGCGTAATTGCATTAGCATTTGTTTAATTAAACTGAGTTAAATGGAATTTAGAATGTTTTGATGACTCTACAAAGTAGCGAGCAAACAAAGTTGCCTGAATCAAATTAAGTCAAAGCAGGACTTATGCAAAAGTTATAAAAAAAAATTGCAACTAAGACATACAATAATATCGTTATAATGGTGGGAAGGCCCCTGAAAAGTTCCAGGAAGATCTGACGTTTTTGAGCCAACTTTTGTTCAGCACTGGGGTCCATTTCTGGCTCAATGGGTATGTAAGCAAGCAAAATTGCCACATTTGGTACGAAAAGTAACTGAAGATATTCAAAATCTGCCATTTCATACAGAAAATCAATATATTTCTTCAAAAATAATGCCAGTGATAACGTAACCGTCAATAGCGACCGTTATCCTACCATGTTAACCGAATATTTAATGCCTGAAATTGAAGCTTGTAATCTCGGCGACATTTGGTTTCAATAATCGATTTTTTGAGAGAACACTTCGGTGAATAGATACAGGGTTTGTCCGGAAAGTAGAAGGACTGATTATCTTCCGCCGTGACTGTTCTTCGCGCACCAACTAGCTAGGGAATGAGCGGCTGGTCAGTTGTCTCCGAGCACCTAGAGAATCAGGACAAACATTTTCGCTCGGCGTGATTCTGTGAGTGCCGCAAGCCGAAAATGCAGCGTTCGTTGGAACAGAGGGATGCGATTAAATTCTTTGTGAAACTCGGTAAATATGCGGCAGAGACGTTTGATATGATCAAGCAGGCTTACAAAGATGTTGCTTTAGCAAGAAGTGATGTGTTTCGGTGGCACCAGGCTTTTTTGGAGGGCCGGAAAGAGGTCGCTGATGAAGACCGGAAAAATTAACAAATCCAAAGTGAGAACGGTGCTCATTGTCTTCTTGACATCAAAGGCATCGTCCACCATTAATACTGGACAAACCGTCAACTCCAAGGTTTTCGTGGAAGTACTCAAGAGACTGAACGAAGGGTCAATCGGGTTCGACAAGACATGGCAGCCGATTGGAAGTTGCACCACAACAACCCACGATTCACACCGCCTTTCTTGTGAGCAGCTACCTAACCAAGACCAGTTTCCCAAGGCTTTTTTTGTTTCTATGTTAAAAACGCCGATGAAAGGGGATCCAAGCAGCATGCACCTCGGCTCTCAAGGCTATTCCGGAGAATGCGTCCCGGGACGCCTTCAATGTCCTACTACTTTCCAAATTGACTTTAACCACTGTTTCGAGGATTCAAAAAAATGTAGACACAGTGTGTTGAGGCCAATAGAGATTACTTTGAGGGGGATAACTTAGATTTTGAAGAATATATTAAGAATTTTAAAATTATGAGCAAAATCTGACAATTTTTTGCTCGTAGTAGTATTTCATTATAATATTTTTCCAGTTTCAGGTAGAATTAAGACCGCTTCTTCAACAAGAAAATCGCTGGAGCCCAGTTTTTTACTTAGTTTGAATCGATCAATGCAATATTTAATCAAATCTATGGTTAGCTGATGATAATAAGGAAATAAGTATAGCTTTGAGGTTATGATTCTTTCAAAAATTATTTCGAGTACCAGGAAGAGACTTCACAAGCGATCGTTAAACTGAAAAATGGTGTAATATTCTTGAAATATTGCCCAAATATAAATTTTTTACAGATTTATTTTTAACTGTATAACGGTTCATTAAAGGTTAACACTCACCTTGCTTTGTCGATATTTCCGCCTCCTCAACCAACTGAGTTGATTGATTTGGCAATGCGGTTGTACCATTACTTATTGCTGCAAGTGTTGTCATATTGATATCTTCCTCCACTTTGTTGTTGCTGTTGTTGTTCGAAATTGTATTTTTGTCGATAACAATATTATTGCTATTTAAATTATTGTCGTTTACAACATTAATGTTGATAATTTCTTCAGCCGCTGGCAACAACAACAACGTAGCTTGGTTGGCGTTTGTTGTTGTTGTTGCAACTGTTAACTTCGGCGAAAGCGAATCGGTTGGTTTATTCGCAATCGGAAATTTTGTAATATTCACAGCTTGTTGTTGTTGTAGTTCCGTTAATTGTTGTTGTTTTTGTTGTTGCAAGGCTTGAGGTTGCATCTTCTGCTTCTTACGCCGCTGCTGCTGTTGCTGTGCAGGCACATCCGTCGTTATTGTTGCTGTCGTTTTTGTTGTTTGCTTACGTTGTTGCTGTTGCTGTTGTTGTCGCTGGCCGATTGTGGTGTTTACATTTTTCCGCTGCGTCCACTGATTGTGAAAGTTCGGCAAAGTTCTTTGACGCTGCACAAAGTGTTGCAAATATTGTTGCTGTTGTTGTTGTTGCTGCTGTTGGCAAAATTGCAAGTAATTGCTGTTGATGCTGCATGGATAGTATGCGGCGGCATTATTGACGAAAGGCCAATAGCCGCCCATATTGTTGTTCTTGTGCTTAATGTTGTTGTTATCCGTTAGTTTGCCGAAAGCGGTTGGCGTTACGACGCCTAGGGCCAACGGGGACTTGGGCGCTTTAGGGTCCGACACCTTCAGCTGTGCCGCCGGCGTGGAGGTCATTGGCGCGTTATTGCGCGGCACAAAAATCGGACTATCGATATTCATGGCGCCGCACTGTGCCGTTGCCACTGCGTTCCAATGTGTTTCGTTTCGTACCGTTGTGTGTCGCGAAAGCGTTGGTCGCACACGCTCTTCTGTTCGGCTGCGTTTTCTTTGTATATCTGGGAAAACAATTCAATTTCTTTTACTCTATCTTTTTTTGCCGTTAATTAACGGGGCCGTTGACGTTGTCGCAAAAGCGTTGTTATTGCGTCGTTGTTGTTGAGGCTGCTGCTGCTGACGGTCGCCGCGCGCCTATCTCTTTGCTATGTATAATCGATAAAATATCGCAGCTCGGCGCTCGCGATCAGCTGATGCGCACGTCCGCTTTGCAGGAAATATGTGATCAAATGCAATAAATTGCTAAACGCGCTCAATTGTCGCTGATAAGCGCTTAACAAGCGTATATGATGTAAAAGTAAACTTTTGTTGTTATTGTTGTTGTTATTAACAGAACTTGTTGTTTTTGCTAGTTTGCTAGCAACTTGTGTTGTAGTCGCTCGTGCTTTGCGTTGCGTTTGGTGCAGTTCGCGTGTTGTTTGAGGCGGTGGCTCTTGTTTTTGATGTTGTTGTTGTTTTGGTCGTTTAATTAATTTTGATGATTTTTGTTGTGTTTGTTCGGACCAAAGTTGCAATTTGTACATAGTATGCGCTTATTTATCGATTTGGCGTTGCTTTGCGAAATATTCTATTTTGCTCGGCAGCGGCGTCACTACGAAATGACTGCACGTACAAGTTCTGCCACGTCAGAAAAATTGATATATTCTGAAATTAGAAAACATAATCTTCAGTTTTTTGTATAAAATATCTATATAAACTAATAGTAATTATATAAAATTAATAGCGTTTAAAAAGGTTAGGTTAGGTTAAGTTAATCTTTAAGACAATGAGTCACGCATAGACCAGTTTGGGTCCTTTGGGATACCAGATGGAGTTCAGTTACTAACTAGGTCTAGGAGGACTAGTCATTCTTTAGGAAGCCTGCGTTTGACACGAATAACAGACTCTGTGGCCTCACTATCGGTACCTCCTCCTGTGTAAGAGTATTACGCCGTGGGGACAACAAATGCTTACAGCGAAGTCTTGTTAATTCGGTACAAGTGTACAAGAAATGCTCCATTGTTTCCCTAGTACCTTACTCTAGACCTTTCCTGCAGTCTTCTTGATCTGTCAGCCCCATTCTACGGGCGTGTGTTGCCACCAGACAGTGACCAGTTAGTGTTCCGGTCATGTTCCTACAAGAATTTTGTCTACCTCCCAGATAGCTCGTTCCATCCGGTTTTGATCTCCTTTACCACGCTTCTTTCCAGATCATCGTATAAATAATAAATGGGTTTCTCAATCTTGATCAAATTTTCGGGTGTTAGCCGTACACCATTCTTGGCGATCTCGTCAACAACTCGATGCCTATGTGGCTTGGCACTCAGTAGAAGTGAAGTCGCTTGCTTTGGGCAACAATTTTCACTGCTGCCCTGCTCCTCAAGGTACGTGGTTACTGGCTTGATTGCTGTTTAGCTGATATTTTTGACTAGCTTTGAGGGCAAAGTTAGCGAATAGCCGAAGGCTACAATTGACGGAGAGTTCCTTACAGCTCCACTTCTGACCTTCTCTTTAGTTTCGATCCATCAGTGAAAATGCTCAATGCACCTCTTCTCTAGTGACTTCTCCCTATTCACATATCTCCCGTTTAGACCTTAACAACAGAGCCGTAAGCGTAGCCTCTTCAAGCCTAGAAAAAGAAGCGAAGTAACTGGAAGGCAAATACAAAACTTCCTCGCGCCTTGCTAACTACGTTTGGGCTCGGTAGACAATAGAAGTAGATTCTCTCTCGACGAACAAGAATTACGCGCTATAAGTCTCTCATTATTCCCGTCCTATCCTACGGCGTAGAAAAATGTACGAAGACTACCCGAGACGATAAAGCACTTGGAGTATTCGAAAGAACTGTTCTCCGAAGGAGATGAAATCACGAACTGTGTGAGCTATAGGGCGACATTGAAACAGTTAAGCGCTTAAAAATCCAACGAAACCAGCAGAAAGCTCCTTCGACTTCATGGATGGACAAACAAAACAAGGGCGCTCACTGATCCGGACGAACGGATCCGGACGAACGGATGGATATAGCAAGTGCTATGGTTGGTGCAGTCCTTAGTGTACCGGAGATGCCGATGAAAGCAAACTTCTTGGTACAAGTAGCCAATTCTGGCGCCATCCACAAACCGAATACACCATAGAAAGTGTTTGGCTTAACTGCGGTCTCGTACAGCCAACACATCATCTATGGTCCTCCTCGGGCATTTCGAAATTTTCTTTTAACCACAAGAACAACATCATCAGCTAAGTTAATACTCGATGAGCTCGTTCTTCGAGGTCTTTAAGTAGGCCGTTTACCACCAAGATCCGAAGTAAGGGGTGGTTTTTAGACATTTGGTTTTCAATAAGACAATACCTCAATCGGAGTTCACCTCCTTGACAGCTGATGTTTGATTTATACTCAGCCAGACTATCTTCAAGCACGACGCACTTTCGGTGAACAGGCCCAAACGAGATAACCACCAGCCCCGATTTCTACATTTTGTACATGAAAATTTTATTCAAAGATGAAGCTCAATTTTGGTTGACGTAAGGTTCGTTAATAAAAAAAATTGTCGCATTTGTAGTGATGTCAATTCACAAGTCATTATTAAGACGCCGTTATAATCGCAAAAAGTCAGTGTTTAGTGTGCTCTATGGACCAATGGTTCTCATATTTCTTCAAAAATGAAGCCGGCCACAATGTTATTGTCATTGGGAAACGCTATAGAGCCATGAATAATGACTTTTTCGTGTCTGAATTGGAGGCTGTTGATATGGACGACCTCTGGTTTTCACAAGATTCCGCTACAATGAAAAAGCCAAAGCGAAAACGAAACAATCAACTTATTGAAGGAAACTTCTGGTGAGCACAATATCTCGCGTGCTGATATGTATCGTGACCTCAAAGATCGCGCGGTTTAGTAACCGCTGGACTGGTTTTTTGTGAGATTATGTGAAGTCGCTGTCTACGCAGATAATCTAGAGACGATTGACGCCTTGGAAGAGAATTTTCGGGTTATTGCTGACAAGCAGCCCCATTTGCTGCGACATTTCTCGAGTATAGGGCCTCTTAGCTGGAATTTTTTTGAGCCAGTCGCGCGCTAACTTGCCCTGAGTCACTTTTAAAATATAATTGCATTGTTGGAGACCACACACTTTATTTTTGCTCCAAATAATTGTACTTTGTACTGAACACCATTAATTAATTTTACAGAAACTGAAAACTAAAACCCAATTTTAGTATCTGCATTTTGCAATCCATCGTTTCCACTTCGTCGTACACTAGTGTCAACATTTGTGCAAATACACTTGACTGCTTAAAACAAATCACTAAAAAGACACTTTTAAACATATGTACAGGTATGTATGTCAATAATGAATAATTGTGCAAAATATTTACCGTGTTAATTTGTCGGCTTATTTACACGTCACAAGCTTGCAATAGCATTAACAACTCGAGTGCATTTCACAAGCGAAAAAACAACACGAAAAACAAGTAAAAAATCAATTCTAAATAACTGGCGATTTTTTGCACTAATATTATAATTTTTGTTATTATTTACTTTCGTCAACTTGTATTTTTTGACACGTTTGCCCGCTTTTTCCACATTTATTGGCGATTAAAGTGACTTATTTTCATTTATTCCTTCAACAATTGGCTCAACGTTGCCTTTTCTGCGCAAAACAAGTGCAAATCTCTGCTCACATGCGAACTTAAGTACGTACTAACAACAATAAGCAAATGTATTTGTAGGTGCGCACGTTGTCGCGCCACACAGACTGACGTCAGCGCAATTATTTAGGGATTTCTACGAAATTGCTATGAGTGTATGCGATTGCTTTTTTGCAGTTTTTAATTTTATTGCTTCGACACTGCTTGGGCAAAACTTTCTGCGTTTTAAGCACAAGCGAGCGCTTTGTACAATTTTTCACTTTCAAGAAAAACAAAAACATAAATAATATTTTAATAGGTTTTATTATATATTTTTTAGTTTTTGCATTTAATTTAATTTAAATTTTTTAATTAATTTCATTATCTTAAGTTTTAATTAAATTTAATTTTTGTAATTAATTATAGTATTGTTCAATTAGTATTAATTTATTAAAAAAATGAATTTTTCGTAATTAATTTAATTTCAATTTTTTTATTAATTTAATTTTTGTAATTAATTTTTATTTTTTAATTAATTTAATTTCTGCAACTAAATTTAATTTTTAGCTCACTTAAATATTGCAATTATTTTTATCTTTTTAATTAATCTTAATTTCTGTTATTAACTTTATGCTTTCAATTAAACTTAATTTTTGTAATTAACTTAAATTTTTTTAGTTACTATTTTAATACACATTAATGCAATTAACTTTAATTTTTTTTTTTAATAATTTTAAATACTTTATTTTTTTGTAATTAATTTAAGTTTTATATTTTAAATTAGTTTAATTTTTGTTATTATTTTTATTTTTCTAATTAATTTTAACATTTGTAATTAAATTTAATTTGTTTAATTAGTTTTAATTTTTGTGTTTAATTTTAATTTTTTCAAATTAATTTTAATTCACTTTTATTTTTGTACTTAATTTTAATTTTTTTGAGTTATTATTAATTCATTTTAAAAATCTTAAATTTTTTGTAATTATTTTTATTTTAATTTTTTTAATTAATTTTAATATTTGTTATTAGTTTTAACTTTTGTAAATAATTGTATTTATTTTTAATTAATTTTATTCCACTTTAATTAATTATCATTTTCGTAATTAATTTTAACTTGTTTAATTAGTTTTAACTTTTTTAATGAATTTTAATTTTTTTAATTAATTTTAATTTACTTTAATCCACTTTGATCTTTGTAATTAATTTTAAATTCTTAATTAATTTTTGGTAATTTTTAAATATTAATTTTTATTTCTTTAATAAATTGTTGTAATTATATTTTAATTAATTTTATGTTTTTGTTAATTTTAATCTACTTTAATTAATTATCATTTTCGCAATTAATTTTAACTTGTTCAATTAGTTTTAACATTTGTAATAAATTTAAGTTTTGTTGTAATATTTTTTCTTTACTTTTATCCACTTTAATCATTGTAATTAATTTTAAATTTGTAATTAGTTTCTAATAATTTTCCAATATTAATTTTTATTTCTTAAATAAGTTTTTGTAATTAATTTTATGTTTTTAGTTAATTTTATTTTTTGTAATTAACTTGAATTTGTTTAATTAGTTTTAAGTTTTATAATTAATTTTATATATTTTTTTACATTATTTTTGACTTGTCTTATTTATTCTAATTCACTTTAGTTTTCGTATTTAATTTAAAGTTTTTCCATTTTTTTTTATTTTTTTTTTTAATTTTGTAAACTGTTTTTTAATTTTTATTGTTAATTTAATTTTTTAGTTTTATTTTTTTTTTAGTATTTTGAGCTAATTAATTTTTTTCCCAATTTTTTTTTAAATTCGTTTTCTGCTTAATTTTCTCTACCCCAGTTTGCACTGCCTCCAAAAACAGCTGATTTTAAATCACCTTCACTGCCTTTGTTTACATTTGCACTGACTGCATACAAAATGAATTTAAATTGTGCAAAAGAAAAAAGCACATATCATCGTTAATCTCAAAGTTCAGCGTCTGTGTTATGTATGTCAACGACGAAACGTTGTGGAAACGAAACAAAACAAGTCTCAACCTTTCGATAATGTATATTAAACGGAACTGTTGGTTTAATTAAGCGACGCTTTCTACGTGTGTTTTTTTCTTTTCGATTGTTCTTGTTGTTTTTAAGAAGATTTTAAATTTTTTTTTAATTTTTGTTTTTTTTTTTTTATTTTTATTTTTTTTTTTTAGAAATTTTTATTTCAACTTTCTTCAATTTATTTCAACTTTTTTCTTCTTTTTGCATTCTTTTGCTTTGTAACTTCTTACCACTTTGTTTATTATTGAAATTCTATAAAAATTCTTGCCGCTTTCACTTTGCACCGTTATTATGTAGACATACATATGTACATGCAAATGTATGTCGATATGATAGATAGATATTTATCTTCGTACACTACAAATTCTAGCGGCTAACAACAAACAGCGCGTCCCCACCGACTAACGACTGCAACTGACTGCCGTTGTTGACACAACAAATTCGTTTTGTGTTTTGTAAAATAGGTTTTTATTGTTGTTGTTGTACATTTATTAATGACAACTACGCTCTGACTGCAAACGGACTAGGCAGCGGCCGTTCAAAATTTTATTTTCACGTATAGAATACTTTTCTCGCATGCAACAATTTCAGCCGCTGAGTTCACTTCACTTGACCTTTCCGAACTTTGTACGGAAAAAGTTTGATATTTACATATGTATGTACATACATATATACACATATTTCGTATAATTCACTACAATTAATACTTTCTTATGGCATATACTGTGCTTCACGCTGGCAGCGTTACGTTATGGCATGAGACAGCAATTTTCGAAAACAAAACACTATATTGGAAATTAAAATTTTTTTGTCAACAAAAAATATTATGAAAAATTATTTTAATCGCCAAACAGTTTGTAAACACCAAAAATTTATTTACTCAGTCAACAAAATTCCCGTTAATAACACGCTTACGTATTAAAAAAATTCCCGTTTTCCATTTATCAATAATTAATTTTTTTTTTTTGTAATTTTTTTTTGCAATTTTTTCACCTTTCTTGCACTACGCGCCTGCATCAATCTAGTATTTTTTGTATATTCTCGTAAATTTATTTTAAACTCGTGGCACAACGCTGGCAGCGCGTCTTACCGTTAGGCGAACTACGAACGTTTTGAATTAATTTTTGACTTGCACAATTTTTAACACAAAATTGATAAAAGCAAATCACAACGTCAAAGCTGCGCAAGAAGAGGCAGCAGCAGCAGCACACCAAACCAATGCAAAGTCAAAGAAAAAACAGAAAAAAAAAGAAGAAAAAAAGAAACAGAAAAAACCCAAGAAAGAAAACAAAAAGCACCAAGCAAAAGCAAAGTAAAAGCAATAGAGCATTCTGATAGTACCGTAAACAAACACACACACATGCACTTCAGTGTTGTTGTATTGACATCAAAAATGGAGAGCTTTTCAATTTCTTCGCAGCATTTTCTTGTTGTCTGCGTAAACGCGAGCGTAAAGTTTACAAAGAAATGCTTTACGAGACGCACGCAACATGAAATAACGAACGAGGTGCTCTCAGAACGACCGCACTCACACACACACAAGTTACACTCGCCCATGATGAAACAAAGCCAAAAGTTGATGAAAATAAACTACATGGAAATCTTAAAAATCAAACACAGCGTGATAAATATATTAAAAAGAGCGTCAAAATAATGAAAACAGAAATAATAAAAACTGCACTGAGTGGAACAAAGAAGCCAGCGTCGGTCGAAAACTGGAAGCTTTTCATTTTACATAATTATGTATGAATGTACTCTATATGAAGGTGTGCGGTTAATTGGTGTCAAAGTTTAGCCCGCAGTGCAAGCTGTCATGATTCATAATTTATTCTATGATTTTTTTGAGTGTCACTAAAGATCTAGATCTATGTATATGGGTTACTTTATAATATGTCAATATGGAATCAAACTATCTTAGCTAATGCCTAAACAGAGGTCAAACCACTAGACAATACTAACTAGATCTAGCGGCCTTAACACGTCTAACCATTGACAAAGAATCGTAGCATACCTTTAGGCTTCAAGAGAATATCAAATGATATAACATCTCTTCCAATGAGAGCATTGAGAAAAATCAGTCAATTATGAACGGAGAACGCAGTCAAATAGCTTGCAATTGCATCCAAATTGTTCGTTTTTGATGGGCCTTGGAATCTTTTGACGATTTTTTATGGAATTGACCAAAAACGTGGCAGACCTTTAAGCTTCAAGATCAATTATAATATCTCTTTCAATTATCGTGTTGATATGAAACAGTAAGTTAAGGACGGATAGTATAATTTCAAAAGAGCAGTGAGTTCAGTATATGTCTATAACGAAAAGCTCTATCACGGACATCAAAATTGTACTTTCGATACTTTGGCCGGTGAATTTTTACTTGTTGTCTCTGAACTATATGAATTTATGAAAATCATTTAGTCCAATAGTAGTCGATTGAGCAAATTTTTTTTTTTTTTTTTGATTGGCCTTAGAATCTTTTGACGAATTTTACTTTCCCTATCTATCTGTGGCTACGGAAAACAGAAAGACTACTTCTGAAACTAACTAAGTATATTCCCGTATCTACTTAAGAATATATACATACATATATATATTTTTTTAATTATCAAGTCATTGAGGAGTTCCTTTCACTCGTTCGTTGTTTCAACTTTTTCCGGAGCCTTAAAAAGGAAGATAAGCCAAGTTTGGAAATAAAGAAAGATCTCATCTTCTAAAAGGTGTCTCTCAGAATATAACCTCACTCTTCACCTAAACGTACAAATGAAAAGTTAAAAAAAAAATCGTAAAATTTCATTGTAGAAGACTACATACGTTCGAATCAGCCTTTTATTTGTTATACACTATATAACATTGGGGGCAAAAAATAGTAAGACTTTTTATCATGAAAAGTATTATTACTGGTGATGAGTATTGGATCTATGCTTACGACTCGGAAACAGACGATCAATCGGCCGAATATCGAGGCAAAGGTTGAGGTGTTTCTTCGACTGTTTTTTGAATTCATTCTTCGTGAGTTTTTCGCCAAATCTTTAACCAATATCGTGCCGCAGTTACTATATTCGACTGATTTAGCTCCGTGTGACTTCTGACTATTCAGTAAGCAATATGCCTTTGTACATATTATATATTTCCAAAACTAAGTGTGCCCTCTTCAACCCTAATAGTAAACTTAAATAAAACGATGATTCCATATTCTTTGGCTAAATTTTCTAAATTAATCCAAAACCCATGCCTTCTTCCACGTGCTTATGGGTATTTTCTGATTTCATAATTTACACATTTTCATTAGTAAAACACAATAAAATACAGTCTCTCTCACTCTGTGAGTGTATAAGAATGCTCTATTCCTTATGTCGGCACATTCTAAAGCGCTCTTTTATGAGTAAACAAATAAGTTGGAAAAAAGCTACATAACACAATCAAAGAATCTTTAGTCAATTTAGTTGTTTATTGTAATTTGAATGCAACAATAACAACAAAGCGTGTATACAAAATCAGCTGTATTGATTGAGAGAAAGCACAACAGACGGCCGAGCAACATGGCATGCAAATATAAACTTGTACTGTGGGCAATTTTGGCAAAATGACGAGGTAAATTATATTGTGCTAGTTCACAAATTATTTATTACTAAATGTTTATTATAAGTGAGGATAACAATTATTATTTTTTTTTTCAGTCCTGAAATTTTAAGTTAAGTTGTTGTTAAAAGGTAACTGGGATCTCACTTGGACAGCTTAGAACGCCGGTCCCTAGTGTTAATAGAAAATTTGTTGCCTGGTTAAGTTCGATTAAATTCAGGAGTCAATTCTAACTAGCATCTTTGAGCCTATCTCAAAGTTGTTGGTCAATGTCAGTTTCGGCTCTGTGTCCTGATTCGCCGAGATGTTTCTTCCTAAGTATAACTAAGGCTGGAGAAAATGCCTAGATGTTTCCACCTCACCCTCCTCTAAACAACTTTAAGAACTTGTTGCCATGTGAAAAGTAATTATTCAATGAAGTTCCCAAATTTATTTTATAAATCAAATGTCGATAATAATAAATTACAGTAAATACCCATATATTTTATAGCATTACCGAAGACATAATACTCCTCACAAATAAAAAAAAAAAAACTTCCAAAAAGAACTTGATTTCAATCGGTCAATTTGTATGACAGCTATACGGTTTTACTGATCTGATGTCGGCAGTTTCGACAAATGAGCAGCTCGTTGAGAAGAAAAACAAAGGTGAAGATTATCAAACCGATATGTTCAAAACTAAAGGACTAGTTCTATATACAGACAGAGAGACGATCGGACTTACGGACAAGGTTAACTAACTCGGCTCGTCACGCTGCTCATTTATGCATTTTATAGGGTTTGCGACGTTTCCTTCTGGGTATTATAAACTTCGTGGCAAACTTGACAGGCCCTGTTCAGGGCATAGTGAGTATTGTTTGAGGAAAAAAAATTAAATATTGCCTACATTTAGGAGCTAAGCGGACAAAAAAGCCGACAAGAAAATTGTTGAATTGAAATATTATATTTTGAATATGTAAAAAAAAGAAATGAAATGGGAAGCAGCGAAGAGCAATCTTAATTAAATATTCTGAAATTCAATAATTTTTTCCAGAAAATTTTCGACAAAAGGCCAGTTTATTGTTTCGTAGGGTGTTTAAAATATGAGTAAAAAGAGGTTGTAGTACTGTTTAATATTAGAAATAAAGTAAAAGAGTCAAAACAAAAAAAAAAACCAAAAAAAAAAATAAAATTTTAAAATTAAAAAAAAATTTAAAATTTTTTTTAGATAAAAATTTTTTTTTAATATATTTTTTTTTTTTTTTTTTTGAATAAATAAAAAAAAAAAATTATTTAATTTATTATCAAATCTGAAACATTTTATTTTTTTATTAATAATACAAATTGTTACGCATTAAATTTTTTTTAAAACAAATTCAACTGAGGAAAAACTTTTGTGTACTATATATTTCTCCTTAAAAAGGGTTAAAAGAATAATGCTAAATATTTAAAGCAACTGGAACCTTTTTCTAAAATGCATACAAAAAAGATCCTTCCTCTGCGAAAATCTAATGAACTCATAAAACTATGAATACAAATAAAAAAAATATATAGTATAACAAAAAGTTCATTAGTTTAAAGGCCCTAGTAAATATTTTGTTTTAAAGTCAGCAAAAATTGCCTATAGTGCCATAATTCTTGTGACATCTGTTTTCGCTGCTGATTGAGCAGTAAATGGGTAGCGCTCGCCACATGTACTCACACAGGCCCACATACAAAGCACAAACAGTTCATAATGATCCTCAAAAGGCAAAAAATGAACCACAATTTAAACTTGCTGAAAGCGAGTGTGGGTGCCATTAGGCAGCGCGGATGTGTGTGTGTGTTCGTGCAGGGAGCGCATGTTTTGTGTTGTTACAACACCACCAAAGTGTATATGAACTCATGACGCAAACACTTTGCATATTCGTTTTAGTACAAATTTTAAAAACTGTGTGGCTGCCGTTTTGTTTTGCTGTTCGGTTGCGAAAACAGCCATAAAGGTAACACCGATAGATGACATTGTGAAATTTCGATTGCAATATATGGAGGTACACAACGGACAGTCATTCAAGGGAAATGCCAATTGTTTGATTTTTTTTTTTTAATATTTTTTCATTTTATTTTAGGTACTATTGTTTTCAAGTGTGAAATAATTGTTTTTGTTTTTTTTTTAATTATTGGCGAATTAATTTTTTGGAAAAATATATTTTATTAAATTTTTATTGAATAGTGTTACGTTTGACGTTTTATTAAGTTTTTCAAAACGCGAAATAGTTGTTTTTGTTGTTGATTTTTTTTTTATAAATATAATTAATATTTTATAAATTAATTCCGTAGAATATTTTTTGAAATTTCTTCTTACTTTTTTAATTAAAAAAAGATAAATAGAACTTTTTTCACAAAAACAATTCAATAAAATTAAATTATAACATTTTATTATTATTATTTTTTTTTTTGATTTATTAAATTTTAATTTTTTTTCAAATTTTATTTAAGTTTTCTTTAATTTTCCAATCATTTCTCACATAATTCAGTGTGAAATAATTGTTGTTGTTTTTTTTTTTTTGTTTTAATTATTGGTTTATTATATTTTTGAATATAATCTATTTTATGAATTTTTTACTGAATAGTATTACATATTACTTTTTATTAAAGTTTTTCGAAGATACTTCTAAATATTTTATTTTCCAAAAAACAAATCCAAAAAAATTCAATAGAATTAAATTATAACATATTATTAATTTTTTTTTTAATTTATTTAATTTTAATGTTTCTTTTTTTTTAATTTTACTTAAGGTTTTTTTTAATTTTCCAATCATTTCTCACATAATTCAGTGTGAAATAATTGTTGTTGTTTTTTGTTTTAATTATTGATTTATTATATTTTTGAATAGAATATATTTTATGAATTTTTTTCTGAATAGTTTTACATATTACTTTTTATTAAATTTTTTCGTAGCGCGAAATAATTGTGTCGGCATTAGTTTTTTTTATAAAAATATGTTATTTTAAAAAGAATTTATTTTATTTTGTTGTTTGCTTTTTTTTTGTTTTGTTTGTTTTGTAATTTAATTCTATTGAATTATTTTTTAATTTTTATTGAATTTGCTCAATTCAAAAAAATAAATCTGACTTTTAACCTAAAAGAAAATGCCAAAAATAATTCTATGAAAATAAATGATAAAAAAACAAATTTTTAGAAAAAAATAGTAAAATTTTTAGATAAAAAACAATTTCAAAAAAATTCTATGGACTTAAATTATAAAACTTTATTTTTTTAAATATATTTTAAAATATTTTTTTATTTTTTTTCAAATTTTAGGTTATATTTGTTTAACTATAGATTTTATTTATTTTCTTCAAATTATATTTTATATAATTTTTTACTTTTTATTTTATGTTTTTATTTATTTTATTTTTTCTTCAAATTTTATTTAATATTTTTTTTTTCAGTTTTCCAATCAATTCTCACATAATTTGCTAAACTACCAACCCAAATAGTTGTCGTATTGGCATTCTTCACTTCATTCACTTCTCCGTCACTTGCTTTCTATTCACACGCGCCCAACTTCCGCAATATAAACAGCTGATTTGCTTACGTTTCGTTTTCGAACTGCGCACACACACACGTACACACGCCACTGAAACGTTTACAGTTCACACTTAATGCACGTAACACGCTGCCGTACAACGTTCAACTTGCCGCGTGCCTACGTCCGTCTACTCGCGTCGCCAACAACGAATCGCACGTTGTTTCGTACAAAACTGAAATGCTCGCCAACGCTTCTAGGCTTGCACACCCAAAGTAGTACACGCGCCGCGTACGCACACATACACTCTCGCATATTTGTAGTGGCACACACGTACGCTCAGTTGGCTCTCATGTCGGCTTGCTCCATATAGCGAAACAGGCCTTTCCGTAAGCGGCATGTTTTTTGGGGTACTTGGGGCACCACACTTCCATGGACGGCTATACGACGTTACGTTGTTGCTGTTTGCATTTACGCTTTATTGTTGTTAGCGGCGGCTGGTGGAGCCACAGATAAATAGCGCAGCACGCGGCCAACTTGTTGTTGACTTGTCTACCTCATTGCACACGCTGGCTCTCGCGCCGATTGCGGCCGACTTGGAATTTGTCGATTCCGCTGTCAAGTTTGCGGTTGAGCCACATTGTTGTCAATTGTTTTGTAGTGCAGTGTGTAGTTATGAAGTTTTTATAAATTTTTTTTTTAATATTTTTTTCATATTTTAGCTGTTATTTTGCGCTCCAAAATTATCTTTATGTGTAATAGACCTAAACAACATGCCAATGCCGCAATTTTATCAGCAATCAAATATAACCATGGCATAGGTCGCACTTTTTTTTCCGATAGTAACGCATGTACACATTTACATACATTGATATCTAAGTACAAATTATAAGTACTCGTACAAACATATGCGACAATCAGCGGTCACTTAGTCATAGCCATTTGCGAATTTTCAGTGTTAGTCCACTCGTTTTGTTTGCGAGTGCCAATAGCCGCAAATAAAAAGTGAGATATTTTCAAACATTTCTCCTCTGAAATTTTATAGCACATACTAGTGCATACATACATACATTTGTACATATGTACTCGCATGTGTCATTTGCTATTCACTCACCCAGCTATCAGATATGAATAGATGCTATTTTCAACAAATTGATTGCACACTTCGGTCGGTAAATATCTAGCAGGAACATACAATACAGTGTGTCCGAAAAGTATACGGGCAGAAATTTACCTTCACAAGGTTTGATTTCTTTATCCTAGACAAGCTATAGTAAGTTTACCACAAATTTTGTAATACCAAATAGGAAACTTGGATATAAAGTAAATACATATAAAGAATGATCCACTTCAAAGTTCCCTACTTTTTTTAAGGAAAAAACCCAGAAACTTCAAATTGAATGGGGAATATTTATCACCATCCGAAAGGACATTCTTGGGCATTTATTTTTCTTAGATTATGTATTTCAAATGTTGACCGCGGTACGTCTCAGATGGTCCAACCATTGAGTCTAATTTTCGATGACTCGTTCGAGCATTTCGTCTAGTAACTGGCAAATGACACACATGATATTTTGCTCCAAGGAATAAATTGAAGCTGGATTGTCCGAATAGACTTAACATATCCCCACAGGAAGAGTATAACGATGTAATATCACACGATTTTGGTGGCCAATCAACCGACCCAAAACGTGGAATTATCTGCTCACGGAAGAGTTCCCTCAATAAATCCATTGATTGATGGTTACGTTCCCACTGGCATCATTTTTGAGGAAATATAGATCGGTGGAATCACCACACCAAACCCTTGCTTTTTCTGGTTGAAATAGCAGCTCTTGAATCTCTTCAGGTTGCTCTCCGTCCCAAATGCGGCAATTTAGTTTGTTTGCATACCCATTGATCCAGAAATAGGCTCTATCACAGAAAAAAAATTTGCTCGAAAAAGTTAGATCTTCTTTGGAGTGTCCTCATCCATCCGGGCAACGTAACCTAGCCAGTGAAGACACTGTCTCTTGATTCGTTAAACTATGTTAATGAAGCAAAGGACCAGAAACCTTCAAATCTTCCACTTTTCTCTCAAAACGTCCTTCTTCCTTTTCACCGCTTACGCGATTATAGTCGAGTTTTCAACAACGCGTCAGTCATTCTTCCTTTTCGCTGTTTTGTCGCCAATAGGAGATTCCAAGTGTATTCAGGTCTTTCTCCATATGGTCTTTCCAACGGAGGGGAGGTTTTCTTCTTCCTCTGCTTCCCGGCGGGTACTGCGTCAAATAGTCTCAGAGCTGGAGTGTTTTCATCCATTCGAACGACATGACCTAGCAGCTGTCTTTTAATTGGCTAAACTATTTAAAAGTCGTCGTATATCTCGTACAGCTCATCGTTCAATCAACTGCGGTATTCGCCGTTGCCAAAGCACTAAAGATCATAATTCTTCCCCTGAACATTTTTCTCGAAACTGTTAAGACCGACTCATCAGATGTGGTCATTGTTCATACCTCTGCAACATATAGCAAGACAAGGATGATGAGTGTCTTGTAGAATTTGGTCTTTGTTCGTAGAGAGAAGACTTTACTTCACAATTGCCTACCCAGTCCGAAGTAGCACCTGTTTGCAAGAGTTATTCTGTTTTGGATTTCCAGGCTGACCTTGTTGTTGCTGTTAATGCTGGTTTCAAGATAGACGAAATTATGTATCTACGAATTCGAAGTTATGGCATTCAACAGTGACGTGGAAACCAACTCGCTAATACAATGACTGTTTATATGATGGCAGGAAATATTTTGTATATTTTATCAGACTCCTTACGTTTCTCTCCAATTAATTATAAATTATCAATATCACATTTAGCTCTGCAGCTCGTATTATTTATCGAGCTATAAATCGAAGAAGTCACAGGCGGGTGTCTCCCTCTCTGAAACCTCGTTTGGCATGGAATGGCTCTGAAAGGTTGTTCCCGAACCTGGCAGAGCTGTTGGTGTTGCTCAACGTCTGCTTGCACAGCTGTATTAACATTGCGGGAATACAAAGTTCAGACATAGCGGCACAGAGGCATCATGTTCAAGCTGTCGAAGTCGCCTTTGAAATCAACGAAGAGATGGGATGTCGATTTTCCTTTCACGGTTCTTTTCCAAGATTTGGCGCAGGGTGAAGTTCTGGTCTATAATATACATATTTTCCAGGCCTAAAGCCATGTTGATAATGTTCTATCAGTTTGTTTACGATGGCCTTCAGTCCTTCACACAATATCTCGGACCTTGTATGCGATTTTGAGGGGTCTCAGCTCTTGTTATTTGTGCATATTGCGTGTATATTAGATGGACCGCACTGAGGAACCAATCGTCGTGCATGCTATCATCCAGCCATATCCAGCAAAGAAGATACCATGTCAGTTGTTCGTCGCCGCTTTCGAATAGATATCTGCTGCCGAAATCAATATCTTCTAAGGCGATTTTAGAAAACGAAAATTTTTTCTTTGCAGAGAGAGTATTTTATAAATATTTGCTATTATAATATCAGCAAAATAGTGATGTTCTCAACCTCTTCCTAAATTTGTTGCATACTTTAAGTAAATAGTGTACTCTGATCAATGTATAGAGTAAGACAAATAAATGCACTTCCAAGTCAACACATATGAGTACGTATGTATGCTCCATAAACCATAAAAATATTATTTTTATCGACTGATTTTTTCTCATTTTTTCATCAAGCTCATTTTCTTTTATAGCTCACATCCAAAGTGACGAGACCTATATGTACCTCTGTACCCATTGGCATATATTACTTTATTTGACTTTGTCAATGCATTGATCTCTCGGTGATAACTGCGTCATAGTTCAGTGCCATTTATCTCAACTGTTGCTCGCAGCCAATATATGTATGTGTACAAACGCACGAGCGCATAGAGTGTCTTCGACCGCAACTGTGGGCGTGAGTGTACGCGTGTGTCTGGCGACACTGGCACGAGTCTTATTGCGTAAATGACCCTCAGGCAGATGTCGTTGAGCTAAAAGCCCTCAACACAAGTCAGATTTATTTTAATTATTTCACGCACACACAAAAACATATAAACCAACGTACGAATATAGTATTGTAATGTCACATGGAGCTATTTTGCGAGCTATTGTCACATGCAGCAAGCAGAGCAAGCCAATAGAGGCACACTTTTTCAGTACAAATACACATACTTATGTATATAAATATGTAGTTTTGATATCTCTGTGATTTTCATATATTTTTTTTTTATTGTTTTTGTAATGTAATTTGCTTCACACACA